>JAHLKH010000055.1:0-145852 GCA_025526915.1 Entophlyctis helioformis | reverse complement strand
AAAGCCGCAAGGCATCTCTGAGCGCTGTCTCTCTCGCTGTCTCTCGCCGTCTCTCGCTGTCTCTCTCTCGCCGTCTCTCTCCCTCTCTCGCCATTCGACATGCACTGACCCTCGTGTGACTCGCTCCCGATGACTGCATCCGTCCGTCCATCCATCCAGCTTCGTCCCCTCGCAGGCCGATGTCGCCGTCTTCGAGGCCGTGAAGAAGGCTCCCGCCGCCACCTACCCCCACGCTCTCCGCTGGTACAACCACATTGCCTCGTTTGGCGCCGAGGTCAAGACGTACGTGTGCACTCCGCCTGCTCTGCTATCCTCTGCTCTGCTACTGTCCTGATCGCTCGGATCTCGGCTGCTGACACTTGAACTCTATCGCCCTGCCCTTGCCCCTCGTCTGCAGCTTCCCTGGCACCAAGAAGGCTGCCTCCGCCTACGGCCCCGCTGCCGCCGCCGCCGCCCCTGCCGCTGCCAAGGCTGCCCCCGCCGCTGCCGACGAGGACGACATTGACCTCTTTGGCTCTGACGACGAGGAGGAGGATGCCGAGGCCGAGCGCATCAAGGCCGAGCGTCTTGCCGAGTACAACGCCAAGAAGCTTGCCAGTAAGTCGAGTCGCCCGCACTCTGGCCCAGCCAGGCCCAATGCCCGTCTGTGGATGCGATGTGGGAGGACTGGCGGCCAAGCAGATGTGATGATCCCGGCATTTGTCTCTGGCTTTTTGCCGATGACGACAAACCACCGGCTACCTAAACTTTATTCTGATCGCAGTCGCCGCCACTCCACGCCTTGCCTGGCTGTCTGGCTACCTGGCTGGCTGGCTGTCTCTCGGCACTCTGCTACTCTCTACTGACTGACTGATCAACCGCCTGCCTGTTGCACTCTGAATCCATCCGCTGTCTGACGCGTCTGCAGAGCCCAAGCCCGCTGCCAAGTCGCTCATCATCCTCGACGTCAAGCCCTGGGACGACGAGACCAACATGACCGAGCTCGAGGCCGGTGTCCGCGCCATTGAGCTGGACGGCCTCGTGTGGGGCAGCTCCAAGTTTGTTGCCATTGGTTACGGCATCAAGAAGCTCCAGATCACCTGTGTCGTTGAGGACGACAAGGTCGGCACCGACGATCTCTCTGACCAAATCGCTGCCCTTGAGGACTACGTCCAGTCTGTTGACATTGCCTCGTTCAACAAGCTCTAAGCGACTGCCTCAATCCAATTGCATTATACACCACCTCCCTGCTTTTATGGACATTCACTTTCGAGACGCTTGTCAGTTGGCTGTCTGAGGGCCACACGAGAAACCCACTGCATCCTTTCATTCATGCATCACCAAGGCACAAAGTCAATATCAGGGAGCTTGGCGGCCGTCTCGTCAAGAGGCGGCGCAGATGGATCGGCAATGGATGCATAGGCGTCCGTCATTGCCTCCAGACACTTGATATGGATCTTGAGCCGATGCGTAGCCGGTAGACTCATCAACGTGCCAAGAAACGAGACCGTCAAACGCGCAATGTCGTGCACTGTCAACTGGTCGAGGTAGTTCTTGAGAAGAAACCGGATCGCCTTGGCATTGCGGCATTTGATTACAAGGTCGATTGCCTTGCGCGTGAATCCCTCTTGGCGATGCACAAGCAGCCACTCGGCAACCTCCACTACTTCTGGGTCATACAGACGATCCAGCACATGATCCATTGCCTTGGTCGTGCATCCTTCGGTGCGGTTCTCGTGGAGCCAAACAACAACATCCAGTCGTCCCCACAACACTGCATCGTCCATCGCGTCCGTTGTACATCCATATCCGTGCTCGTGCAACCACTTGACTCGTGGCAGGTCGCCAAGACGAGCAGCAAGGTCCATCGCGCGTGTCGAGCATCCCTCGCCTCGGTTCTTGTGGAGCCACTCGAGCATCTCCAGCCCCTCCCTGCTCTCTTGCTGAAATCGGTCCTTTGCAATTCCATCGAAAATTTTGTAGCCAAGCTTGTTCCATCCCAAACTCGTGCATCCCTCTTGCCGATTGGCGTGGAGCCACTTGGCCATGTCATAGTGCGCATACTGCAAGGCCCAGTCCATCGCCTTGGTCGTGCATCCATATCCATACTCGTGCAGCCACTGCACCACTGCCATTCGTCCACAACCAGCAGCACGATCCATTGCGTCTTCAGTCCCCTGGTATCCCTTGCCGTGCAGCCAGATGACAACGTCCAGGAACCCGCCCTCTGCCGCCCATACTATCGCCCACTCGGTGCAGTCCAACTGTGTGTTGCCCCATAGCCACTCCAGGATGTCCAGTCGCCCACCCATTGCCGCCCAGTCCATCGCATTGTCTGAGCACGCGTCGCTGCCCGCCTCGTGCAGTAGCTTGAGCACATCGAAATGGCCGCGATACGCCGCATAGTCCATCACGAGGACATTGCGCTCATAGCCGCTGTACTGATCGTCAACAAAACCGTAGATGAGCCGCAAACGCCGCACATCGACCGTCTTGCGCTCGAGAATGAGATGCCGGAGGAGATCCGTGTAGCCGTACTCGATGGCTGCGCGTGCCATGTTGATGGAGATATCAAAGTCCAGCAGGTCGAGCCAGCAGTTCCGCATCGGGACATGGATCAAACGATACTCTCCAAACGTATGCCCCAGAGGCTTCTCCGCTTGCTGCTCGTTTTGCTGCTGCTCATCGTTGTCGACTGCCGCAGAACCGTCATCGGGGGTTTTCGACTGGCGCAGGGCCGTCCTCGGGGTTGAGCTGGAGCGCCTCGACGCCTTGCTGCAGCTGATCGTCGAGATTGTTGACAACCGCCTCGTCGCCGTAAACGTTCGCCAAACGGTCTCGATCCTTGTTCCGAGACGGCTGATTGTCATTAGGTGCCACCAAGCAGAGTCGCTCGTACATGGACCGAGTCTGCACGTATTCCAAGCAGTTTTCGTTTGCATAGTAAGCATGCCGCCGGTGCAGACGAGGAGTGTGGCAACGATAACAGCTGTTTTTGGCGTATTCAGGCAGCCGCGCCAGATCGCCCTGCCACTCGAGCTTGAATGCGTCGCACCACACGAGTGTATGAAAGAATCCATTGGCGGACTTTGTCTCGGCGAGTGTTGGCTCGTCGCCGCACAGGAACCGAGTGAGCGGGCCCGCGAATCGCAAGATGAGCAGCTGCAGCTCCCTGGGCAGCCTGTCCCAGCGGTTCGGCAGCGGCTGGCCGACTTGCTCAGCGGCCAACGCCGGTGTGCGGACTGGCTGCTGGGATATCTGCGACTTATGTTCCTCGTCATAGTCAATGAGGGTATGGCCGATAACGATACACTTCTCAACGAGTGACACGCTGTGGAGCAATGAGATGCCGCTGTCGCCGAGGATGAGCAAGGGTCCTTGGACGCCAAACAGCGCAAACGAGGCATTGCCGAGGAGCGGAAACAGCGTGTCGTAGAACCACGCCAATGCGCGTATCATTTGGTAGGCTCGCTCCGGCTTGTGCTGCTGCAACACGGCTGCAAGCAGCCTGGCCGTCCACGGCTTCATCGTCGTCAGCAGTTACGCGACTGTCGTCGACCTGGTTGAATTCGAAAACAATAACGAAACCGAGACCACAACACGTGACTTCGAAACACGGCCAACAGTCGCGCGCCGCATGCAAGCCACCTCTCCTGAAACATTCAACAGAGCCACAGACGCCGGCAATGGCAGTGGCGCTTACATGCCAATGGCTACTGCTCGCTCTGCTCGCCTTGCATGCCCTCGACGGTACACACGCCCAGCCCACGCTGCCCGCCGGGCTCTGTCCGGCTCGCACTCTGGCGACAGTTCCCTTTGCGCGACCCGACTCGCTGGCCGTCTGTCTGTCTGGCCCGCCCGCCTCGCCAGCCCCGTGCGAAGCATCGCTCGCATTCCAGTCGCCAACCACGGCCGTTTGGCGCCGAAACGGAAACTCGCAGTGTCTTGGTGCCAAAGACGCCAGCCCGGCTTCGTACGTCGCCCGTGTTTGAGCCTGTTGTGTATTCTGCGGGCCACAGCTGCTGACCATCAGTGTGCACCGACAGGGGAATATCCGCCTCGCGTCTCATCAAGCTCGTTTGTGGCGGCTCCACTGACCCGGACGCGCTGTGCATCGTCAGTCTGCGCTACGTGCTGCCAGATTGCACAGGCCCGTTCGAGTCTGTGTCCTTTTCGACATTCGAGTGCGTGGGCTGCGCAAACACCAGCTTGAACAAACTCACGCCGTCGGCAGATGCACGCGGTGTTCCACGCGTCCCTCCTGCGCCATCCGCCGAGATCCTGCGCAAACTGGCCATCCCGGGCGTCTGCGATATCGATCGCACCATCATTCATGTCCTCACAGCCGCCCAGGCCAATGCGTTGCCATCCGATGCTCCGCCCGACCTGCCCAGCTCAGTCGACGCGACGCCGCGATCGCCACAGCTGGGATCGACACAGGGCGTGCCCAAAGTCCCCGTCTCCAACACGTCAACGCCGTCACCCGACAAGGACGGCGACAGCTCGTCCGCTGCCCGCACCGTGTTTGACTCGCTGTCCAAGCCCAACCTCATCTTCATCTGCGTCGTCGGTGCCATCACGCTCATCTTTATTGTGCTCATGGTCCTCTCGTGCATCTACGGGCCGCGCTTCCATTACTCGAAACGCACGTGTAGGCCAGGCGGTTGCTTCCCGTTCGTGCGTCGCCGCAACAGCGTCTCGGCGGAACACGGTAAGGCGCGTACAGCCGTTCTGCCAACGTCGACGCAAGACGTTGCAGTGCAAGGGAACGCGTCGGCGTCGGCGTCGGCGTCGGCGTCGGGGACAGCGTTGGACGAGAGCCCCGGCGCCGTGCCAGCCGCGAAGCTGCAGCCAAAGGGCAAGCGGCCGTCGCTCGCAGCCAATCACCCGTACGGCCCGCACGCCATCAACAAGGCACGACTCAAGGAGCTAGAGCAGCTGCCCAAGCTCGGCCCGTTTATTGATCTCCCAGAGCGGCCCACCCTACCGCAGACGGCTGCACGCAGACGCGGCTCGCGGGTCGGCGGCAACGGCAACGTCGGTGGGGGTGGGGGTGGGGGTGGCAGTAACAACGGTAGTAGCAGTGCCGTCTCCCTAGCGTACTCGAGTTCCGAGAGTCTCGGCGCCACGGGCGATTCCAACCGCGCCGCGCTCGCCTACACGGCCGCGCGCAAGGAAGAGCTATCGTTCCGCGCAGGCGACATGATCACCTTCAACGCCGTCACGTGGCGCGACGGCTGGATCTACGCGACCAATGAGCGCAACGGCAAGGTCGGCTACCTGTCGCTGCGGGTGTTTGAGACGCATGTCATGGGCCGGTCGACGCCGGCTGGCGGCATGCTCACCAATGTTGCCAATGTGGATATCAATGTCATGGCACCTGTCGATATGAACGACCAATAAATAATACACGTGTTGGGGGTTTGTATTCCTGCGGTCACGGATGGGGAGCGAGGGGCGGCCGGATGAGCGAGTCGCGCGCATTGGCAAGCCGGTCTTCGGGTCGGCGCAGCATGGGTCGCGACGGTGACGGCGACGCTGACGACGTTGAGACGCTGATGAGACCCGACCCGCGACACGTTGCACAGTCTTTGCAGAAGAAGCAGCGCAGGTGTTGTGGGGCGTCGTGGTCGCGTTCGGTGGAGCCGTGCACGAATCCCTTGGCTGTGGATGGCCGTGTGTTGATGGTCAGCCAAGCGTGCGAGTTGCAAGAGAGAGAAGAAGTGGGGAGAGACAGCAGGACAGCCGATGCATGGGCGTGGACACTCACTGTCGCAGGTGGGACACGCTCGCTTGCCAACCACTTTGCCTGTCGCGTTACACACTGTGCACACAATCCAGTCAGTCCAACACTCGCATGATACCAACCACGACAACCACGGCAACCACGACAACCGCACCTTTGCAGGCAGTGCAGTTCTTGCACTTTTCGCCCTTTTTGCGATCGTGCTTGACAGAGCTGTCATGGCGGAACCCAGCGCCATCGCAGCGCGGACACGGACCGGCCGTCTCATCCGTCGACACGAGCGTCTTGCGTTTGTACGGATGTGCGGCATCGCCAACGGGCACGCTGGCAGCCGTGACGCTGAGCATGGCCGCGTAGATGGTCTCGTCGATGGGCACGCCCAGCACGCCCATCATGTGCGGGTGGATCAGCGCCGGCTGCACGGACCACCGTGTTTGTGCGTTTGCGTCGGAGAGGTGTGGGAGGTCGGGGACCATGGGCGGCAGTGTGAGGACGTTGGGCGACAGCGAGAAGAGCGTGTTGCGGTTGGTGATCTGCACAACCGTCGTGCCGCCGCCGCTGCTGCCGATGCCACCGCTGCTGAGGCCGGATGCTGGCTGCGTCGACTGCTGGTGATCGCGGTGCTTCTTGAGCTCTTGCAGGCGTTTTGGGTCCAGCACGCACTCGCCTTTGCAGTCTGTCCACGACGGTGGCGAGTGAGCCATCTGCTGGGATGCCACACAGACAGGCACACACACACACACACACACACACACACACACACACACACACACCTTTGCATTCCTCGCAGTCAAAGCACTTTGTCTGTTCAGGCAGCGTGTGCGGCTGAGCAGCCCGTGCAGAGTGGATGAAGCCGCGAGCTGGACAGTGCGATGGCGGTGGTCAGCGAGTCGAGTCGAGGCGAGTCGAGTGCACCAACACAGATGCAGACAGACGCATGCAGGCGAGACGCACCGTTGCAGCGCTTGCAGCCCACGACGCCGATGGTGACGCCCGAGCCGTCGCACACCTTGCAGTCGATGCAGCGTTTGCAGCGCAGCGTGCCTGGCCGGTCGTGCTTCTCGACGGACGTGTGGATGAAGCCAAAGCCTGCGTGTGTGTGTGTGTGTGTGTGCGTGTGTGTCAGCGTGCATGCATACGCAGAGCGAGCAAGAGGGCAAGAGGGCGGCACGGAGCGGCTGACGCACCCGAGCAGCGCGGGCAGGCGCCGCGGCTGCTCATGTCTGCCAGCAGACGCAACTCGTCGAGTGTTGTTGCCGTGGCCATGTGCGCTGCCGTCGATCGGGTCGCTGCGATCTGCTTGTGGGAGTTGCGCAAAGCAAGCGCACGGCGTGCACAAAGCATGCTGCCCGTGGCTGGCTGCGGCTGCCCGTGGCTGACTGCGACGGGCTGCTGATCGCATGTGTGGGCTGCTATGCCACGCAGACAGACACGCAGGCTTTCTATGACGACACACACACACTCTCGGCACAGTGACGCACACGCAGGCATCATGCGCATGACGGCTGTCTGTCGCCACATCGTCACATTCCCATGACACCACCACAGGCCAGCAAGCAGTCGCTGTGCACGGATGCTTTCAGGCTGCACCCGCTGCGCTGACTGTGCTGCCATCCCTGTCTTGGCTATAAAAGACGGCGGCATCTGTGCGTGCATCCGTCTCTATCCAGATCGTCTGGTCGGTCGAACACAGCACAGCACAGCACAGCACAGTCAACCAGCCATGGCACCCATCACCACGATCGTCATTGCCCTCCTCGCGTCTGGCTTCTCGCTGACAGCCGCCGCCAGCACACCGCTGGCAACGCCGTCTGGCGCAGCAGGCGGCTCGTCGACGCCGACTCCAACCGGCGGCTCATCGACAGCGACAACAACGGGCGGCATGTCGACGCCAACGGCCACACCGACGGGCAAGGCGTCCATGACGCGACGCGCTCTGCTCTGGCGCCGTCAGACCCAGCAAGGTGCGGATCTGTTCCCGCAGGTGCCTGGCCAGCAGGTGCCGACGACTGTGCAGCAGCAGCAGCCACCTTCCCAGCAGCAGCAGCAGCAGCAACAGCCTCCCCAGCAGTACCCGCAGATGCCGCCGCAGCAGATCCCTCCTCAGCAGTACCCTCCTCAGCAGTTCCCTCAGCAACCTCCCACTCAGCAGCCTCCCCAGCAGCTCCCTCAGCAGCAGCCACCTCAGCAGTACCCCCAGATGCCGCCGCAGCAGTTCCCTCAGCAGCCACCGCAGCAGTACCCTCCACCGCAGCAAGGCGGCCAGCAGCAGCAGCAGCAGTCCGTCACGTCATTCTTCCGCACCGCGTCAGACAACTTCAGCATCTTTCGACGCGTCATCCAGATGCTGTCGCTCGACGCCTTGCTGGACGACCCCAACGCGTCGTACACCATCTTCGCACCTACCGACGCGGCGTTTGCGGCGGTGCCAGCGCCGCTGCTTCAGGCCGCCGTGGCGAATAGCGACAAGCTGGCCAAGCTGGTGCTGTACCATGTGCACAACGGGTCCGACGTGCAGATGCCACAGCAGCTGTTCCAGCGATCGATCTCGGCGATGGCTCGTCAGGGAGGCCAGCAGTCGCAGCCGTCTCAGCAGTCTCAGCAGTCTCAGCAGTCTCAGCAGTCTCAGCAGGCTGGACAGTTCCCGCAAGGTGGCATGATGGGACAGGCACCGCAGCAGGCTCAGCCAGGCCAACAGGCATCGCAGCCGTTCTCGCATGGCGGCATGATGGGACAGGCACCGCAACAGGCTCAGCCAGGCCAACAGGCATCACAGCCATTCCCGCAAGTCCAGCCGAGTCAGCAGGCATCGCAGCAGGCATCGCTGCAAATCCAGCAAATCCAGCAGCAGCAGCAGCAGCAGCAGCAGCAGCAGCAGCAGCAGCAGCAGCAGCAGCAGCAGAGCCAGCAAGGTGGTCAGCAGCAGCAGCAGCAGGGCGGTCAGCAACCCGGCCAGCTCGTCCGTGTTGACACGCTTCTTTCCGGCTTTGACATTGTGCTCGACTTTTCGCCATCGAACCCCTTCACGCGCATCCAGCCAGGCCAGCAGCAGCCCGTCGGCTCAGCCAACCGCAACACAGGCCTCGTCGGCGCAGTGCGCGTGGGCAACTCGGTCATTGTCGCTGTTGATCACGTGCTGTCGCCGTTCGCCGGGTGCATTGGCTACTCATCGTGCTCTGGCATTCCGTTTGCCACGCCCAACGGCCTCGTGCCCGCGCGTCCGGCTCACAGTCGCAGTCGCAGTCGCAGTAGGCCATCGTGTGCGTGAGAAGCGCTTGCAGTCACGTACCGTTGCAATAGTGAATGAATTGCACATATGGATGCCAAGATTCGATGTGCACATAGCAGAGCCAAGAAGCCGTCGGCACGATCTGCACGGCATGGACTGCTGCTGCCAGTCTGTCTTGACGGCCAACTGCGCGTCTCGCACTGTGAACGCCTTGCACTGTGCACATCTGTCGCACATCCCTGCCAGCCAACAGCGCGACGAACGTGCAGCTGCCATCCAGCAGCCCGTTGAGGCACCGCACAGAGCCATCAAGCAGACAGAGTGCAGCCAGACTGCAGCTGAAGATGCGCACAAGCACAGACGAGATCCAGCGTGCACAGCATCTGCGACTGGCAAGCAGAGTGCTGCTTTGCTGTCCAGATGACTGCAGCACCAACAAATCCATGGGCAGCCACACGATGCGTGGCATGCCGCAGGTTTGTGAGTGGTTCAACGTGCACGATTGAAACTGCCCTTTGGCACTTGGACGAGTCGGCATTTGCATCTGCCTGGATCGTTTTGTGCAGATTGCTGGTGAGGATGCAGCAGCAAACAGCCAGTAGCCTGACGCCGATCACAATTTTTTAATTGCCACTCATTGCCACACATCGACAACAGCAACAGCAACAACAGCATCCAAGATGGACCAGTCAAGACTCGATCGTCGTTCAGGCCAGCCAGACGTGATGACCATCTTCTTTGTCATCTTCGGCCATGATGATGTCGGCCTCTTGTCGGTTGCGTCGCAATGCGCCAGAACAAAGGCGTCGCTTGCCTACATCGAGAGCAGCCAGCAAGCGAATCTCGCCTATGCGGCCAGCTTGAACCAACAGCCGTTGAACGCCAGCAGCAACCGCCGCTGCCCGATGTACGCCGCACCTGCATACCCGCCGCCGCTGCTTAACGTGTTCTCCTTGTCACGCCTGCTCCCTTACCGTCGGCTGCATTCCGCCGCTCCTGCTGCAAGTGCCGCCGACATGATGCGTACTCATTGCGACTGAGCGCCAGCGAGACCCCATAGGAACGGCCGGCAAGACCGACGACGAGGTTGCCAGTGTGCTTCTTGCTCGCCGCTGATTGCAGCTGCCTGCTTGTCCATTACCAATACATACAGCCATAGAGCGCATGCTTGGAACAACCGTAGACAGCGCCATTCAAGGCCAGATGCCAGATGCCGTTTGAGGTCTGCTCCTCGAGTGACTGTCAGCCTCATCACCAATATTGCTTGTGCACCAGATATCAGCAACAGCAGCAACAACAGCAACAGCATGGACAGCAATGGACCGTCGTCTGATCCGGCCTATATACTGCTGATTGGCTTCTTTGCCGTCTGGAGCCTCGTCGTCGTCGCCGTTCTTGCCTGCTCCGTCGTTGCTTACAGGCGTCGCCTCACAAGGCAGAAGACGGCGCTCGCCTTCATCGAGAGCACTCGGCATGCGAATCTCGACAATGCTGCCAGCCTGAACCAACAGCCACAACCCGAGGGTTCGCAGCAGAGCCAGCAGTCGATGTATGCCACACCTCCTTTCCCGTCGGCTGCATTCCCGTCGGCTCCTGCTGAAACGAGCACGACCGACATGCTGCGCACGGTCATTGCGACTGAGCGCCAGCGAGACCCCATAGGAACGGCCGGCAAGACCGACGACGAGGTCGCCAGTGTGCTTCTTGCTCGCCGCTGATCGCCGTTGCCTGCTTGTCCATTACCAATACATAGTCATGAAGTGTGCCGCAACCATCGTTCAAGTGCCTGTTGGAGGGCTACTGCCAAACGGTTGTTGCCACTGTGCACACAGCAGAGCCAAGGAGCCGTCGGCACGATCTGCTCGGCATGGACTGCTGCTGCTGCCTGTGCCAGTCTGTCTTGACGGCCAACTGCGCGTCTCGCACTGTGAACGCCTTGCACTGTGCACATCTGTCGCACATCCCTGCCAGCCAACAGCCCGACGAACGTGCAGCTGCCATCCAGCAGCCCGTTGAGGCACCGCACAGAGCCATCAAGCAGACAGAGTGCAGCCAGACTGCAGCTGAAGATGCGCACACGCACAGACGAGATCCAGCGTGCACAGCATCTGCGACTGGCAAGCAGAGTGCTGCTTTGCTGTCGAGCTGTCTGCAGCACCAACAAATCCATGTGCAGCCACACGATGCGTGGCATGCCGCAGGTGTTGAGTGGTTCAACGTGCACGATTGAAACTGCCACCTTGGACAAGTCGGCATTTTTGCATCTGCCTGGATCGTTTGTGCAGATTGCTGGTGAAGGATGCCAAGAAGCAGCCAAGCAAGCCAAGCAGCACTTGGCGCACGGCACATTTCGTTTAAATTGCAGCTCACTTGCCACATCATCGACACTTCGACAACAGCAGCAACAACAACATCCAAGATGGACCAGTCAAGACTCGATTCGTCGTTCAGCCAGGCCCAGACGGTGATGACCATCTTCTTTGTCATCTTCGGCCTCATCGTCGTCGCCTCAATTGTCGGTTCCTGTCTCCAATACCAGCGCCGCGAAGAAGAGCGCAAGGCGTCGCTTGCCTACATCGAGAGCAGCCAGCAAGCGAATCTCGCCTATGCGGCCAGCTTGAACCAACAGTCAATGCTTGAACGCCAGCAGCACGACCAGCTGCCGATGTACGCCGCACCTGCATACCCGCCGCCTGCTGCTGTGAACGGTTTGGTTCCTCCTTTGTCGACGCCTGTCGTTCCTCTTGTGACTCCTGCTGCGACTCCTGCCGCCACTCCAGCTGCAAGTGCCGCCGACATGATGCGTATCCTCATTGCGACTGAGCGCCAGCGAGACCCCATAGGAACGGCCGGCAAGACCGACGACGAGGTCGCCAGTGTGCTTCTTGCTCGCCGCTGATCGCCGTTGCCTGCTTGTCCATTACCAATACATAGTCATGAAGTGTGCCGCAACCATCGTTCAAGTGCCTGTTGGAGTGCTACTGCCAAACGGTTGTTGCCACTGTGCACACAGCAGAGCCAAGAAGCCGTCGGCACGATCTGCACGGCATGGACTGCTGCTGCCTGCCAGTCTGCCTTGACAGCCAACTGCGCGTCTCGCACTGTGAACGCCTTGCACTGTGCACATCTGTCGCACATCCCTGCCAGCCAACAGCCCGACGAACGTGCAGCTGCCATCCAGCAGCCCGTTGAGGCACCGCACAGAGCCGTCAAGCAGACAGAGTGCAGCCAGACTGCAGCTGAAGATGCGCACGAGCACAGACGACATCCAGCGTGCACAGCATCTGCGACTGGCAAGCAGAGTGCTGCTTTGCTGTCCAGATGACTGCAGCACCAACAAATCCATGGGCAGCCACACGATGCATGGCATGCCGCAGGTTTGTGAGTGGCTAAACGTGCACGATTGAAACTGCCGCTTGGTGCACTGGCATTTTTGCATCTGCCTGGATCGTTTGTGCAGATTGCTGGTGAAGGATGCCAAGCAGCAGCCAAGCAAGCCAAGCAGCACTTGGCGCACGGCACATTTCGTTTAAATTGCAGCTCACTTGCCACATCATCGACATCATCGACAACAGCAACAGCAACAACAACATCCAACATGGCCGGTATCTCGTCCATCATCTTCGTCTTGGTCTTCTTCGTCATCGCTCTCGTCGGCAGCTGCATCAGAATGCAAGTTATGATAGAGAAGCAAGACGCAAAGCAAGAGGAGCTCGCACACATGGAGAACGGCCAACAAGCGAATCCCGGCAATGCGACCAGCTTGAATCCGCAGGCGGCGTATGCGGCACCAGCATACCCGCCGCCAGCATACTCGACGGCTGTGGCTGAGGACTCTGCGGTTATCGCAATGGCACCAACTGCCGCTACGCCTGCCGCCGCCACCACGACTCCTGCTGCAAGCACCTCTGATATTATGCGTATCCTCATTGCGACGGAGCGGGAACGGGACCCGGCCGGAACCTTTGGCAAGACCGACGACGAGGTCGCTGTTGACCTCCTTGCTCGTCGCTGATACCTATTTTCTGTTCGTTCTTTCTCAATACATATTCATGCAGTGCACCTCTGCCAGCCACAGACAGCGCCATTCATGGCCAGATGCCGTATGCGTGCATTGGGGATGCTTCACTGTCGCAGTTAAGAACAGCCATCAAATTTTGCTTGTGCACTGGACACAGCGTCGCAAACACAAGCTGTGATGGCAAGGCGGACTTCGACCACCGTTACATATGCCAACATGACATGTTTATATAGAGGAGGAGGGAGGTCACGGATGAGGAGCGAGGGGCGGCCGGATGAGCGAGTCGCGCGCATTGGCAAGCCGGTCTTCGGGTCGGCGCAGCATGGGTCGCGACGGTGACGGCGATGCCGACAACGTTGAGATGCTGATGAGACCCGACCCGCGACACGTTGCACAGTCTTTGCAGAAGAAGCAGCGCAGGTGTTGTGGGGCGTCGTGGTCGCGTTCGGTGGAGCCGTGCACGAATCCCTTGGCTGTGGATGGCCGTGTGTTGATGGTCAGCCAAGCGTGCGAGTTGCAAGAGAGAGAAGAAGTGGGGAGAGACAGCAGGACAGCCGATGCATGGGCGTGGACACTCACTGTCGCAGGTGGGACACGCTCGCTTGCCAACCACTTTGCCTGTCGCGTTACACACTGTGCACACAATCCAGTCAGTCCACACCGTCAAGCGATCTGTCAGTCCAACACTCGCATGATACCACCAACCACGGCACCACCTTTGCAGGCAGTGCAGTTCTTGCACTTTTCGCCCTTTTTGCGATCGTGCTTGACAGAGCTGTCATGGCGGAACCCAGCGCCATCGCAGCGCGGACACGGACCGGCCGTCTCATCCGTCGACACGAGCGTCTTGCGTTTGTACGGATGCGCGGCATCGCCAACGGGCACGCTGGCAGCCGTGACGCTGAGCATGGCCGCGTAGATGGTCTCGTCGATGGGCACGCCCAGCACGCCCATCATGTGCGGGTGGATCAGCGCCGGCTGCACGGACCACCGTGTTTGTGCGTTTGCGTCGGAGAGGTGTGGGAGGTCGGGGACCATGGGCGGCAGTGTGAGGACGTTGGGCGACAGCGAGAAGAGCGTGTTGCGGTTGGTGATCTGCACAACCGTCGTGCCGCCGCCGCTGCTGCCGATGCCACCGCTGCTGAGGCCGGATGCTGGCTGCGTCGACTGCTGGTGATCGCGGTGCTTCTTGAGCTCTTGCAGGCGTTTTGGGTCCAGCACGCACTCGCCTTTGCAGTCTGTCCACGACGGTGGCGAGTGAGCCATCTGCTGGGATGCCACACAGACAGGCACACACACACACACACCACACCACACACCACACACACACACCACACACACACCTTTGCATTCCTCGCAGTCAAAGCACTTTGTCTGTTCAGGCAGCGTGTGCGGCTGAGCAGCCCGTGCAGAGTGGATGAAGCCGCGAGCTGGACAGTGCGATGGCGGTGGTCAGCGAGTCGAGTCGAGGCGAGTCGAGTGCACCAACACAGATGCAGACAGACGCATGCAGGCGAGACGCACCGTTGCAGCGCTTGCAGCCCACGACGCCGATGGTGACGCCCGAGCCGTCGCACACCTTGCAGTCGATGCAGCGTTTGCAGCGCAGCGTGCCTGGCCGGTCGTGCTTCTCGACGGACGTGTGGATGAAGCCAAAGCCTGCGTGTGTGTGTGTGTGTGTGTGGTGTGTGTCAGCGTGCATGCATACACAGAGCGAGCAAGCAAGCAAGAGGGCGGCACGGAGCGGCTGACGCACCCGAGCAGCGTGGACAGGCGCCGCGGCTGCTCATGTCTGCCAGCAGACGCAACTCGTCGAGTGTTGTTGCCGTGGCCATGTGCGCTGCCGTCGATCGGGTCGCTGCGATCTGCTTGTGGGAGTTGCGCAAAGCAAGCGCACGGCGTGCACAAAGCATGCTGCCCGTGGCTGGCTGCTGGCGACGGGGCTGCTGATCGCATGTGTGGGCTGCGATGCCACGCAGACAGACACGCAGGCTTTCTATGACGACACACACACACTCTCGGCACAGTGACGCACACACATGCATCATGCGCATGACGGCTGTCTGTCGCCACATCGTCACATTCCCATGACACCACCACAGGCCAGCAAGCAGTCGCTGTGCACGGATGCTTTCAGGCTGCACCCGCTGCGCTGACTGTGCTGCCATCCCTGTCTTGGCTATAAAAGACGGCGGCATCTGTGCGTGCATCCGTCTCTATCCAGATCGTCTGGTCGGTCGAACACAGCACAGCACAGCACAGCACAGTCAACCAGCCATGGCACCCATCACCACGATCGTCATTGCCCTCCTCGCGTCTGGCTTCTCGCTGACAGCCGCCGCCAGCACACCGCTGGCAACGCCGTCTGGCGCAGCAGGCGGCTCGTCGACGCCGACTCCAACCGGCGGCTCATCGACAGCGACAACAACGGGCGGCATGTCGACGCCAACGGCCACACCGACGGGCAAGGCGTCCATGACTCGACGCGCTCTGCTCTGGCGCCGTCAGACCCAGCAAGGTGCGGATCTGTTCCCGCAGGTGCCTGGCCAGCAGGTGCCGACGACTGTGCAGCAGCCTCCTCAGCAGCAGCCACCCCAGCAGCCTCCTCAGCAGCAACCTCCCCAGCAGCTCCCTCAGCAGCAGCCACCTCAGCAGATCCCTCCCCAGCAACAGCCACCGCAACCCCAGCAGCAACAGTCGCTGTCATCCTACCTGTCAACCGCGCCAAACTTCACCGCCCTCCGACGTATCCTGCAGGCAGCCCAAGCGAGCAGTCTGTGGACGACCCGTCAGTGTCCGTGACGTTGTTTGCGCCGACGGACGCGGCCGTGTCAGCGATGCCAGCACCGCTGCTGCGGTTTTTCGAGGACGAGACCGAGGCGCTGGGCAAGCTGGTGTTGTACCACGTGCACAACGGGACGGATGTGCCGTTGCCTGCGCAGCTGTTTGCGCGGCCCGTGGGTGGGTCGACGTCTGGTGGGTCGCCATCGTCCCAACAGCAGGGATCGACGCTGGGAACAAAGGGAACGTCGTCCGTCGTCGTCGTCGCAGCAGCAGCAGGGATCAACGCAGGGATCGACGCAGACGGCGGGAACGCAGCAGACCGCGCCGTTTGAGCAGGGATCGCAGCAGGGTGGTCAGCAGCAGGGATCGCAGCAGGGTGGTCAGCAGCAGGGATCGCAGCAAGGCACCCAGCAGCAAGGCACACAGCAGCAAGGCGGCCAGCAACAGCAGGGCCAGGGCCAGATTGTTCGCGTCAACACGCTGCTCCCTGGCTTCGACATTGTACTCGACTTTTCGCCATCAAACCCGTTCATCCGCCCACAGTCCACCCAGCAGCAACAGCCCCAACAGCAGCAGCAGCAGCCAGTCGGCTCAGCCAACCGCTACACAGGCCTCGTAGGCGCCGTGCGCGTGGGCAACTCGGTCATTGTCGCCATCGACCGTGTGTTGTCGCCGTTCGCCGGCTGCTTCGGCTACTCATCATGCCCGGTATTCCGTTTGCCACGCCCAACGGCCTCGTGCCCGCGCGGTCCGGCTCGCAGTCGCAGTCGCAGTCACCGTCGACGTCGACGTCGCCGTCAGAGTGATCGACTCCTCGCCTCGCCTCTCCCTTTGCTTCGCTCCTCTTGCTGCATCCATCACCAACGCATCTTGCACAATATACTCCCAATTGACCATGGTCACATGCATCGCGTCTCCCCGACTGCCTGGCCCACACATGCCGCACACTTGAACCAACGATACGACGGATACGAGGGGGATACGAGGGATAGAGACCATATCTGTATTGTGTGGGCAACGACGGTTGGGAAAAAAACAAGAAAGAAAAGAGAGAGAGAAAAGAGACAGGTTGGAAAGAACAGACGAGTACAAGAGTAGCGAGGAGGGGGGAGAGGACGGACCCGCGATCGTGGGAGGCTCGTCGAGCGTGTGGTCAACAAAGACAGGAAAAGGGATAGGGGGAGGAGGACGAGACGGAATATGTGGTGTGAGAAGAGCGGGAGGTCGGTGAGAGAGAGAGAGAGAGAGAGACTGGCTTGGGGAACGAGTCCGACAATGTGCAATAGGTGGTTTTTTCTTGGTTACGGTTGGGCGTGGCGTGGGCGTGAGCGTCGTCAGACCTGGGATCGGTCCGTGGCCGGCGGGTCAGCCATTTCAAACAGGATCGTACGCAGGCCGTGGATCGCGTTCTGGAGAATGTCGGGCCGCTGGTGTTGCTGGTGCTGGAATGCAAAGACGGGTGCGGCAGCAGCAGCAGCGGCTGGCTGGGAAGCCGGCGACGTTGGCTGCGTCTTGGACGCCACGGCGATGGGGTGGGTGACTGCCGTGACCGCAGCCATCAGCGCGAATCCTTCAGCGGCCGAGGTGCGGCGGTGGCGACGCGTGCGGCGGGATGTGACCAGGGCAGTCGGAGCGGCCTTTTTGTTGGACGCTGCCACGGACGCGAGAAGGTCCATGGACGATGTGATGGTTGGGAACGGGAACGGGGCCATTACAGTGGCAGGCGCAGCGGAAGCGGAGGATGCTGTTGCGGTTGCTGTTGCGGCTGGCTGCTTCTGCGGTGGCAGGCGAGTTGGGGGTCGTCAGCGTCGTAGAGGACGAAGTTGAGAGCGAGTCCCACGATGACGCGGTGGATGATGAAGCGGTCGAGATGCCATTGGCCATGGCTGCGGCAGGATGAGTTGCAAAGAGCAGCGAAGAGGCGGGTGCTGCTGCCGAGACGCCTGCCGGTGTGGCGGCAAGAATGTGCAAAGGAGGCGAGAGGGGGGTGTTGATGTGGGGGATGTGTTGTTGCTGCTGCTGGAGGGACGAGGGCGGGATTGAGACAGCACCACCAGAAGGAGCAGCGGCCGAGGAGGAGGAGGACGACGACGACGACGACGACGACGAGGCGGGGGTCGAGGTCGACGAGGTGGGGGTGGGCGTGGTGGTGCTGTTAGCATTTGGGCGGCGCCGAGGAGCCTTTTTGGAGATACCGCGTGCAAAGGGACTCAGCACCGACGCGGACGTTGCAGGCGGTTGCTGGTGGTGGTGCACATGGTGCGAGTGGGCATGAGAAGAGTGCGGTGTGGGCGTGGTGCGGGCCAGGTGGCGCAGCAGCAGTGGCGTCAAACGTGGACGGAGCGGCAGAGTTGATGGCCGAGGCCAGCGACATGGCGGACATGGCAGACATGGCGGCGAGGGCCGACACGGACGCCGGGGCGTTGTTGGAGACGGACGACGCAGTCGACGACGCGGCAGCAGCCGCGGACGACGCCGATGCGGGTGGCGCAGCAGGTGCCACCGAGTGCTCCATGTCGAACAGCAGCAGATCCGAGTCCGAGGCGTCAGCCCAGCTGTCCATGACAATCGACGGCGTCGCGGCCATGGGCGTGGCAGAGGCATCCGAAGCGGCAGCGGAAGCAGCCGAAGCAGCAGTGGCAGAGGCAGGGGCAGACGGCGTCAAAGGCGCGCGCATCTGGCTGGCCAAGGTCGAGTGCGCGTCGGGCGAGAACAGCGTGGTGGACGCGACGGATGCGGGCGATGCAGCCATGGCGGCCGTCAGGGGCCGTGCACGCAGAGCAGCCGAGGCAGCCGCGGCTGTTGTGACGGAAAAGGGCGACAGCAGCGAGGCAGCGACGGCCGACGACGACGACGTGTAGTGGTGCGCAGACGGTCTGGGCACCGACATGGGCTGCGGGTGGCACGACGACGGATGCAGGTGCTGCGAAGACGACGGCTGGTGCTGCTGGTGCTGCTGGTGCTGCGGGGGGCGGTACACGTGCGAGGCGGCCGACGACGGGGTGACGGGGGTCGGGGGCAGGGCGGGCTTGGAACCTGCATGAGCTGCGGGATGGCGTCGACGAGCACGTTGAGCTCTGCGGCGGACGGGCGGTTGCGCGGCTCGAGGTCAAAGACGCGGCGCAGCAGCGCGCACAGCTCGTCCGAGAAGCCAAACTGCACCTGGAACGAGTCCTGGCGGCGGGGCTGTGGTGCACCGTGGCCGTGCGCCGACAGCGGGCGGGTCGAGGCGGAGCGGCCGGCAATGGCGATGCCGGAGGAGAAGGAGGAGGCGGCCGGGGCGGCGCGGTGGTGCGGCGTGAGCATGTGAGCGTAAAAGTGCTTGTCCTTGGGCGACGGCTCGACCCACGGGTTCTTGCCCGTGAGCAGGTTGATGAGGATGACGCCGAGGGACCAGACGTCGTTGGCGGCGGGCGAGTAGGGGGCGGGGCGGAGCGCGCCGGGCATGGAAGCGGCGGCCCCGCTGGTGGTGGATCTGCCGGCGGCGTTGGAAGCCAGACACTCTGGGGCCATGTAGCGCACGGAGCCGCAGCCAAACTCTGTCGAGAGGGCGTCCGAGGTGGCGAGGCCAAAGTCTGTGAGCTTGACGGCGAGGGCGGACTCGACAAAGGCGTCGCCCGGGTGGGCAATGAGCACGTTTTCGGGCTTGAGGTCGCGGTGGAAGATGTGGGCGGCGTGTGCGGCGGCGACGGCGTCGACGAGCTGGGCAAAGAGGCGGCGGGCGGCGGGCTCGGAGAAGCCCTCGCAGCGCATGATGGCGTCGAACAGGTCGGTCTGGCAGCGCTCGAGGACCAGGAACACAAAGTCGGGGGTCTGCAGGGTCTTGTGGAGGCGCACGACGTGCGGGTGGTGGGCGAGCGAGGCGAGCATGTCGGCCTCGCGCAGCTGCAGGGCGAGCTGGTCCTTGGAGAGGCCCATCTTGTACAGGCACTTTACGGCGTACGAGGCGTTTGAGGCGGTGTCGCGGCCCAGGAAGACGACGGCGAACGAGCCCTCGCCGAGGATGGAGACGAGGCGGATGCGGCCGCCGTCGATGAGCGAGCCGAGCTGTGCGCGCGGGTTGAGGGGATCGACGGACATGGCAGGAAGGCAGACGGCAAGAGGCGAGAGTGTTGGAGAGAGAAGGAAGAGATACGAGGTTCAAGACTGCGACGGCAGCAGGAACGGTGGTAAGAGCAAGAGTAAGAGTAATGCGCGATATCGTAGGATAACAAGACCCAATGCGGCCGGCCCAATGAAGCCAATGCGGCCCAATGCAGGCAAGCAAGCGCCATTCAGATGACCAATGCGACAGGCAGATGACCAGTGCGCGCAATGCCAATGCCAATGCCAATGCGCGGTGGTTCCATGATTCCGACGTCGGCGTTGACGACGATGATGACGTGGGTTGGAGTGGTGATGACGGCAGGGACCGGGACCGGGACCGGGACCGCGAGTGGGAGTGGGAATGAAGCGGGGGAGCGGTGCGAGAGAACAGAGAGAGAGAGAGGCGCGGCCGTCAGAGAGTCACAGTCACAGACAGACAGACAAAGAGAGAGAGTTGTTAGTCAGCAAGACAGACAGAGAGAGAGAGCGGATCGTCGGCGGCGGTGGCTGGCTGAGTGGGCTCGATAGCGGGCAGTGACGGATGGTGGATGGCTGATGGCTGATGGCGGATGGCAGTGACGGATGGAGGGTGCGTTCAACGCAACACTCCCCTCGCTCAGCCAGCACAGCACTTGGAGTCGCACTGGGAGCAGCACTTGGAGGAGCACACTCTTGGCATGCACTGCAGCACTGCAGCACTCCACTCTGCCACTTGCCACTTGCCACTCTGGCACTGCAGAGCACACGCACGCACGGGCACACGGACATACGTTGGTTGAGTGTGTGTGTTGGAGTGTTGGAGTGCTGGCCCGTGGGTCGGTTCAACTCGCAGACAGGCAGACAGGCAGACAGGCAGACAGGCAGAGGCTGCCGCGTTGGTTGTGCTCGCTCGCTGGCTCACTGACTTGCTCTGCTGCTTGCTCAGAGGTGCTCAGAGGTGCTCGGGGTGAGTGCGGCTGTCGCGGAGTGAGTGTGTGTGTTGTTTGAGTGCGAGTGCGAGTTGTTTGAGAGAGTGCAAGTGCGGCTGTGCGGGCGAGTGCCAGCCAAGTGCTGCGTTTGACGCGTTTGATTTTGCACCGTTGGAACAGACGAGTTGCGGCAACGACAAAGCCTAATCGCGGCACGTGGCCTTCCCCTTCCCTTCCCTCGCTTCTCCAACAACCCACAGCCACCCCCCAACCACTCGCAATGCTCCACTCCCTCGCCCCGCTGCTCCCCCCGCCAGATCAGCTGCCCGCCCGCCTCGCCCTGACTCTCGCCTCCCTGTCCGCCGCAACCGCCTTTGTGTCCGGCTCGCTGACCGCAAAGAACAACTTTATCGACCGCGCCTGGTCCATCCTGCCGCCCGCCTTGGCCTGGTGCCTCGCCGCCCTCGTCCCTGCCCACGCTGCCCACGCTGCCCACGCTGCCCACGCTGCCCACGCTGCCCGTGATGCCCACGCGGCTGGCTCGCTGCGGCCGCTCGTCATGGCCGCTCTCGCCACCGCCTGGGGCGTCCGCCTCACTTGGAACTTTGCCCGCAAGTGAGTGCACACTCTCGCTCGCTCGCTCACCCGCCTGCCCTCTCCATCCACCTGACTGACTCGGCCACAGAGGCGGTTACAAGCCCGGAGAGGAAGACTACCGCTGGCCCTATCTACGCAAGCATGTCATCACCAACCCCGTCGCCTGGGCACTCTTCAACTTGACCTTCATCTCGCTCTACCAGACCGTCCTTCTGTTCCTCATCGTCGCTCCCGTCGCCATCGCCGCCACATCGTCTGCCATCTTCTCTGCCCCTTGGTCGGCCTGGGACACGGCGTGCTCCGTCGCCTTCCTGGTCTTCCTTCTCGGCGAGACCGTCGCCGACAACCAGCAGTTTGCATTCCAGACCACAAAACACCGTCTGCTCAAGCAGGCCGGCCTGGACAACACGAGCGTGCACCTGCTGCCCGAGCCGTTCGCGCACGGGTTCCTGTCGGCCGGCCTGTTCGCCTATTGCCGCCACCCAAACTTCTTCTGCGAGATCTGCATGTGGTGGGCCATGGCCGCATTCACCGTCCGCACTGTGCCAGTCTCGGCCCTTGGCGCGTTCCTGCTCACAACACTGTTCCTCGGCAGCACGGCGTTCACCGAGCTCATCTCGTCGCAAAAGTACCCGCTGTACGCCGTGTACAAGACGACAACGTCTGCCTTGGTGCCGTGGATCCCTGGCACTCCGCTGTCCCTCGCAAAGACAGACAGGACAGATGCCAAGACAGATGCCAAGACAGATGCCAAGTCTGGCAAGAAGACGCAATAAACAGATGCACTCGGCAGTCGAAGTGTGCCAGCAATCTCCTCTTCTTGGCGTGTGCCTCGCGGCTCGTGCCATCCAGGCACAGCGCTACTGACGGACGACGAGCGGGAGAGTGCAGGGAGTGCAGCAGCGAGTGCCGTCCATGGCATTCCCTCGCCCGCCATTTTATGTCTGACTGTCCAGCGAGCGCTGCAATCACAGCATCTCGCGAGGCTTGCAACTCCGCTCGCTCGTTTGATACTTCATCGCCTTGACAAACGCCAAACATTCGCTTCAGATTGACCAACTGATGCGGGCGACTCGCGCGTCATGGCAAACGCTGCTCGCTGTGGTAGTCCTGCTTCTGCATGTATGTGGCACATGACCTTTGTCGTATGGCGCATTCGGCTCGTTATCAAGACCCATTGCAGCCAAGCAGCCTTTGGCGGAACGCTCAAGGCTCGGCTTGCTGACGGGCTCATTCCCTCTCCCAAACCATGCCAACAGGCAACGAGCGTGACTTCCTTTCGAGTGCTGGACGCGAAGGCACCGCCGACCCCAAACACTATCCGTATCGGTTTCAACGGGGTCAAGTATGCCGGGAATTCTACATCCGACAGACCGCCGCTGGGAAGCGACACATACCGCAGCATATTGCTATCTATGCAACTCTGGCTGTCATATCTGGCCAACACAACAGATCTGCTGCCCGGCGCAGAGGTTCAGGTCCTCGACAATCCGTACGACTGTGAGTGGTGATGCGATGTGGTGATGGCACACGGATGTCTTCGTCGCGTCGCATGAATGGCATTCGCGTTTGCATGACTTGACAATTCTCAACATGTCGTTCGTGGTTCAGTCGTTGTCGCTGGCGCTCTTGTCAAGACGTTTGAGCTGATCAGTGCAGGATCAATCGCCCTCATTGGGTCGACGTACAGCGGTGCAACCAAGCTTGTAAGTGGACACCTGCTATTCACGAACAACGACTGCCAGAGGCTGACCATGTGCCAGACCACGATCCTGACAGACTCAAAGTTCCTGCCGCAATGCGATGGCTCGTCAAGCAGTCCGGAACTGTCCAACAAGGCAGCATATCCACGATTCTTTCGTACCAAGCCCAGCGACAACCTGCAAGCGATTGCCTTGTTTGACTACGTCATGAGCATGGGATGGCGCCGTGTGGCCATCATCAGCGAGACGGACGCGTACGGCACCGGTCTGACCAAGGCATTCCGCGACCAAGCACAAGGCACGCAGCTCACGATTGTGCTCCAGCAGACGTTCCTGCTTGACGCACTCTACAACGAAAACAGCTGGGACACCATCCTGGAAAACATCCGCAGCGCCAACGTGTTTGTGGTGATTATCTTTTCAGAATCAGCGCATGTCGTTGGGCTCATGCCAGCCATCCGCGCCAAAGGGATGATGAGCTCCAAGTACGCATGGATCGGGTCTGACGGCATGATTGGCGCTATCCGTCAAGCACCTGGTCTCACTGTGACCTTCCCGTCTGAGGGCAACGGACCGGCGTTTGCCAAGTTCAATGAGCTATGGGACCAGCACAAGATGGACATCAACACAACCGACAAGCAGAATTCGCTGTACTCGACAAAGTTTGTCTCGTGCTTGGAGCTCTTCTTGCGCGGGTTCGACCGGTACCTGCGGGTGACACCAGGTGCAACACTGCAACGTCTGGCCGCGGGCGAGTACAACCCCAACTTCACATCGCCAGCAACCATGTTCAACTTTCCCGAACAGTACTTGCCAGTCGGGAAGATCCTGCTGGATCCAACGACTGGCGACCCGAAATCGACCTACGACATATTCAACTCGCAAGTTGTCAATGGAGTTGCCACAGCTGTGCGTGTTGGGTCGTGGGATGGCATTTCGCGCAACTTGACTATGGACAGTCCAGTCACGTTTGGTCTCGAAGGTGCGCTGTGTTGGCTTGCTTGATAGGCTGGACATGACTGACGTTGGTCATGCCGGCTTGTGGACCTTGCAGGATCGACGATCAAGCCAGCAGACGACATCACTCTGGCAGACTATACGTCGATAGTCCCGTCAAAGAGCGCCATGGGAGCGTTGGCGATCTTCTTCAACATGCTTGCAGTCGGGCTGATCATTGCTGTCGGGTTCGTGTTCCATGCCAGCCGAGCGAGACCCATCCTGCGCAAGTCGTCCATCCCAAGCATGAATGTGGTTCTCGTCGGTCTGCTGCTGCCCTGTCTGGACGTCTTCACCATGGTCGATGTGAGTCGTTTCCGTCCATTTTGCTGGCTTTCTGTGACTATTGACACACGATGGCGCGGGCTGGACAGGTTCCAACCAAGACGCAGTGCATTGCCGATATCTGGCTGGTGGGACTCGGGTTCGCCTTTGTTCTCGGAGCGATCGCAACCAAGCTGCTGCGACTGTATCGCATCTTCAACGGCATCCAGACACAGATCAAGGGCGTTTCCAACAACGACCTGCTCATCCAGACGGGGATCCCCATTCTCATCGAGGCTGTTCTGTTGACACTCTGGACTGCAAACGACCCACCAACACCAAAGCTGATCCAGGTCAACCCACTGTCGTACTACTACGTCTGCTCGTCGAGGAGTGCATCCTTTCAAACCATGATGACCGTGTCTCTCGTGACATGGAACGGCCTCCTGCTCATCATTTGCACGATCCTGGCGGTTGCAACACGCGACATTCGAGCCGACTTCAACGAAGCCAAGGTTGTCGGCCTGTGTGTGTACAACCAGCTGGTCATCGTGACGGTCGCACTGCCATTGCTCACGACAGGCGTCGGCAGCGTCGCCATCAGCGTGCTGTTTGCCGTCAAGCAAGCTGCCATCCTGATTGTCGTGTTCGCAACGGTGGCTGCAGTGCACGGCACCAAGATCTATGCACTGATCGTCGACAAAGATCTGCCCAAACACGCCATGCGGCAGATTGACTCCGAGTCTCAGCGGCCTGTTCCAGGAGCAGCGAACCGACAGCAGCATCAGCCGCAGGTGACCAGCACGACGATTCAGACGATTGCTCCGAGACTGACGAGAGCAGCAGCGAGTCATCCCACTTTATGGCAAACATGACATCCATGTCGATACAGAGCTTGGTGCCGCCCATGTCGTCTCTGCTGCCCAAGCCATGCCGCAGGGTGTACGTCACCTACAAGGAGCCAGGCGTCACGAGCGCGTGGATAGCAGCCGAGCTGATGCACATCGCCGCACTCGACATTGTCCTTCTCAAACGCATCAAGCTGCACGTGACGCGCAAAGGCCAGGAACGCGGATCGCGCCGGACGGCTCAGCTGTTCTTCAGCGGCCCGCAACTGTTCCTGCGCGACATCAGGCAGCTGGGCATGGAGAGCGATAGCCGCGACGACCGCATTCTGCATATCTACACTGGCAAGACCATGGTGCTGTCGATCAGGTTCGAAAACGGCACTGTCGCGGGCGACTTCGAGACACTCATGTACGGGCGGCGGTCGACCGTGGTCAACGAGGGGCGGAGCAGCAGTGCCGCTGGCGGTCTTTGGAGCATGAGTGCGAATGGAGACGGACAGACAAGAACAATCACGGCAGCAGCGACCAATCATGGCAGCAGTGGTGAGGTCGACAACCACGTGTCGTCTGTGACATCAGCCCTGAGTTCAAGTGGGAATCCGATCTTGACACCAACCAACACACGAATCCAATGAAGGAGACGATTGTGTTCAAGTGAAGGAGCAGCGTTCAGCCCATGCGAATGACCACTGTTTCGTCTGCGAGACCGTGGCCGACAACCAGCAGCTTGCATTCCAGACCACAAAACACCGTCTGCTCAAGCAGGCCGGCCTGGACAACACGAGCGTGCACCTGCTGCCCGAGCGAACGCTGCAATCACAGCATCTCGCGAGGCTTGCAACTCCGCTCGCTCGTTTGATACTTCATCGCTTTGACAAACGCCAAACATTCGCTTCAGATTGACCAACTGATGCGGGCGACTCGCGCGTCATGGCAAACGCTGCTCGCTGTGGTAGTCCTGCTTCTGCATGTATGTGGCACATGACCTTTGTCGTATGGCGCATTCGGCTCGTTATCAAGACCCATTGCAGCCAAGCAGCCTTTGGCGGAACGCTCAAGGCTCGGCTTGCTGACGGGCTCATTCCCTCTCCCAAACCATACCAACAGGCAACGAGCGTGACTTCCTTTCGAGTGCTGGACGCGAAGGCACCGCCGACCCCAAACACTATCCGTATCGGTTACAATGGGGGCAAGTATATGGGTAATTCAACAGCCGACAGACCGCCGCTGGGAAGCGACACATACCGCAGCATATTGCTATCTATGCAACTCTGGCTGTCATATCTGGCCAACACAACAGATCTGCTGCCCGGCGCAGAGGTTCAGGTCCTCGACAATCCGTTCGACTGTGAGTGGTGATGCGATGTGGTGATGGCACACGGATGTCTTCGTCGCGTCGCATGAATGGCATTCGCGTTTGCATGACTTGACAATTCTCAACATGTCGTTCGTGGTTCAGTCGTTGTCGCTGGCGCTCTTGTCAAGACGTTTGAGCTGATCAGTGCAGGATCAATCGCCCTCATTGGGTCGACGTACAGCGGTGCAACCAAGCTTGTAAGTGGACACCTGCTATTCACGAACAACGACTGCCAGAGGCTGACCATGTGCCAGACCACGATCCTGACAGACTCAAAGTTCCTGCCGCAATGCGATGGCTCGTCAAGCAGTCCAGAGCTGTCCAACAAGGCAGCATACCCGCGATTCTTTCGTACCAAGCCCAGCGACAACCTGCAAGCGATTGCCTTGTTTGACTACATCATGAGCATGGGATGGCGCCGTGTGGCCATCATCAGCGAGACGGACGCGTACGGCACCGGTCTGACCAAGGCATTCCGCGACCAAGCGCAAGGCACGCAGCTCACGATTGTGCTCCAGCAGACATTCCTGCTTGACGCACTCTACAACGAAAACAGCTGGGACACCATCCTGGAAAACATCCGCAGTGCCAACGTGTTTGTGGTGATTATCTTTTCAGAGGCATCGCATGTCGTTGGGCTCATGCCAGCCATCCGCGCCAAAGGGATGATGAGCTCCAAGTACGCATGGATCGGGTCTGACGGCATGATTGGCGCTATCCGTCAAGCACCTGGTCTCACTCTGACCTTCCCGTCTGAGGGCAACGGACCGGCGTTTGCCAAGTTCAATGAGCTATGGGACCAGCACAAGATGGACATCAACACAACCGACAAGCAGAATTCGCCGTACTCGACAAAGTTTGTCTCGTGCTTGGAGCTCTTCTTGCGCGGGTTCGACCGGTACCTGCGGGTGACACCAGGTGCAACACTGCAACGTCTGGCCGCGGGCGAGTACAACCCCAACTTCACGTCGCCAGCAATCATGTTCAACTTTCCCGAACAGTACTTGCCAGTCGGGAAGATCCTGCTGGATCCAACGACTGGCGACCCGAAATCGACCTACGACATATTCAACTCGCAAGTTGTCAATGGAGTTGCCACAGCTGTGCGTGTTGGGTCGTGGGATGGCATTTCGCGCAACTTGACTATGGACAGTCCAGTCACGTTTGGTCTCGAAGGTGCGCTGTGTTGGCTTGCTTGATAGGCTGAACACGACTGACGCTGGTCATGCCGGCTTGTGGACCTTGCAGGATCGACGATCAAGCCAGCAGACGACATCACTCTGGCAGACTATACGTCGATAGTCCCGTCAAAGAGCGCCATGGGAGCGTTGGCGATCTTCTTCAACATGCTTGCAGTCGGGCTGATCATCGCTGTCGGGTTCGTGTTCCATGCCAGCCGAGCGAGACCCATCCTACGCAAGTCGTCCATCCCAAGCATGAATGTGGTTCTCGTCGGTCTGCTGCTGCCCTGTCTGGACGTCTTCACCATGGTCGATGTGAGTCGTTTCCGTCCATTTTGCTGGCTTTCTGTGACTATTGACACACGATGGCGCGGGCTGGACAGGTTCCAACCAAGACGCAGTGCATTGCCGATATCTGGCTGGTGGGACTCGGCTTTGCCTTTGTTCTGGGAGCAATCGCAACCAAGCTGCTGCGACTGTATCGCATCTTCAACGGCATCCAGACACAGATCAAGGGCGTTTCCAACAACGACCTTCTCATCCAGACGGGGATCCCCATTCTCATCGAGGCTGTTCTGTTGACACTCTGGACTGCAAACGACCCACCAACACCAAAGCTGATCCAGGTCAACCCACTGTCGTACTACTACGTCTGCTCGTCGAGGAGTGCATCCTTTCAAACCATGATGACCGTGTCTCTCGTGACATGGAACGGCCTCCTGCTCATCATTTGCACGATCCTGGCGGTTGCAACACGCGACATTCGAGCCGACTTCAACGAAGCCAAGGTTGTCGGCCTGTGTGTGTACAACCAGCTGGTCATCGTGACGGTCGCACTGCCATTGCTCACGACAGGCGTCGGCAGCGTCGCCATCAGCGTGCTGTTTGCCGTCAAGCAAGCTGCCATCCTGATTGTCGTGTTCGCAACGGTGGCTGCAGTGCACGGCACCAAGATCTATGCACTGATCGTCGACAAAGATCTGCCCAAACACGCCATGCGGCAGATTGATTCCGAGTCTCAGCGGCCTGTTCCAGGAGCAGCGAAACCGACAGCAGCATCAGCCGCAGGTGACCAGCACGACGATTCAGACGATTGCTCCGAGACTGACGAGAGCAGCAGCGAGTCATCCCACTTTATGGCAAACATGACATCCATGTCGATACAGAGCTTGGTGCCGCCCATGTCGTCTCTGCTGCCCAAGCCATGCCGCAGGGTGTACGTCACCTACAAGGAGCCAGGCGTCACGAGCGCATGGATAGCAGCCGAGCTGATGCACATCGCCGCACTCGACATTGTCCTTCTCAAACGCATCAAGCTGCATGTGACGCGCAAAGGCCAGGAACGCGGATCGCGCCGGACGGCTCAGCTGTTCTTCAGCGGCCCGCAACTGTTCCTGCGCGACATCAGGCAGCTGGGCATGGAGAGCGATAGCCGCGACGACCGCATTCTGCATATCTACACTGGCAAGACCATGGTGCTGTCGATCAGGTTCGAAAACGGCACTGTCGCGGGCGATTTCGAGGCACTCATGTACGGGCGGCGGTCGACCGTGGTCAACGAGGGGCGGAGCAGCAGTGCCGCTGGCGGTCTTTGGAGCATGAGTGCGAATGGAGACGGACAGACAAACACCAACACGGCAGCAGCGACCAATCATGGCAGCAGTGGTGAGGTCGACAACCACGTGTCGTCTGTGACATCAGCCCTGAGTTCAAGTGGGAATCCGATCTTGACACCAACCAACACACGAATCCAATGAAGGAGACGATTGTGTTCAAGTGAAGGAGCAGCGTTCAGCCCATGCCAATGACCACTGTTCTGTCTGCGAGACCGTGGCCAACAACCAGCAGTTTGCATTCCAGACCACAAAACACCGTCTGCTCAAGCAGGCCGGCCTGGACAACACGAGCGTGCACCTGCTGCCCGAGCCGTTCGCGCACGGGTTCCTGTCGGCCGGCCTGTTCGCCTTTTGCCGCCACCCAAACTTCTTGTGCAAGATCTGCATGTGGTGGGCCATGGCCGCATTCACCGTCCGCACTGTGCCAGTCTCGGCGCTTGGCGCGTTCCTGCTCACAACACTGTTCCTCGGCAGCACGGCGTTCACCGAGCTCATCTCGTCGCAAAAGTACCCGCTGTACGCCGTGTACAAGACGACAACGTCTGCCTTGGTGCCGTGGATCCCTGGCGCTCCGCTGTCCCTCGCAAAGACAGACAGGACAGACAGGACAGATGCCAAGTCTGGCAAGAAGACGCAATGAACAGATGCACTCGGCAGTCGAAGTGTGCCAGCAATCTCCTCTTCTTGGCGTGTGCCTCGCGGCTTGTGCCATCTTTCCATCACACGACCCAAGCAGCGACCCAGAATGGCCGGCGGGATCTTGAGCTTCTCTGAGCCGCTCGTGTGGGCCATCCTGCTGTGCACCGACTTTTCGCTCATCGCCTTTGTGCGCTCGTCGCTCACTGGCAACTGTTCCTTTGTGGGTCTCCCTCTGCGTCTCTCTCTGCGTCTCTGCCAGCCAGTCCCACTCTGTGCCGTTCACAACCATCAGAAACGCCGCTTTCTCCGACTGGCACTTGAACGCCGTTGAGCACTGGCACTGACGCTTGGCTGGCGCTGGCTCTCGGCAGGTCGACCGCTTCTGGTCCATCACCCCCATCCTGTACGCCTGGATCTTTGCCATCTTTGCCCGGGTCAACAGCGGATCGTTTGACTTTCGGTGCACCGTCGGCGCTGTGCTGGTGACGGCTTGGGGTGTCCGCCTCACATGGAACTTTGCCCGCAAGTGTGTGCCTGCCTGAGTGCCTGTCTGCCTGAGTGCCTGCTGGTGCGATCCGATCCGTCCTCACGACTGACAAAGCGACGCTCGCCCCGCCATGCCCTCCTCGACCTCAGGGGCGGATACAGACCCGGAGAGGAAGACTACCGCTGGCCGTACCTGCGCGAGCACATCATCACCAACAAGGCGCTGTACGCTCTCTTCAACTTCGTCTTCATCTCGTTCTACCAAAACTTTCTGCTGCTTGCCATTGTGATGCCGCTGTGGGCCGCATACCTCAACGCCGTGTCTGCCACACCCAACACGGCCATCACGGCCATCGACGTGGTCGCCGTGTGCCTGTTTGTGCTGCTGCTTGCAGGCGAGACGATCGCCGACAACCAGCAGTTCAACTTCCAGACGGCCAAGTACGCGATGCTGGGTGAGACCGACCCGCACACGGGCGTCAAGCGCAAGCTAGCCGATCTGCCCGCGCCGTTCAAGTACGGCTTCTCGAACGAGGGTCTGTTTAGCATCAGCCGCCACCCCAACTTCTTCTGCGAGTTCATGCAGTGGTGGGCACTGTACCTGCTGTCGGTGGCAGCCGCACCAGGCACGCCTGCAGCCATCACGGCCGGATCGGTCTCGTGGATCAACTGGACGGTGCCCGGCACAGTTCTGCTGACGCTGCTGTTCCTGGGCAGCACGGCATTCACCGAGTACATCTCGGCACAAAAGTACCCGCTGTATGCGGTGTACAAGACCACGACGTCGATGCTGGTGCCGTGGATCCCTGGGCCGCGCGATCTCGAGGCGGTTGCGGCTGCTGCCCAGGCATGATGGCCGCTCAATAAACCCTCTGATGATCCAGTCCAGCAACCAGTCGACTGATTCATGACCGATCACCTTGTCCGGCATTGACCCGTGCGAGTGCCGTGCGAGTGCCGTGGAGGTGCCGTCCCCGGCTGTCCCTCCCGTCGTCCCTGTGCCACTTTCTCCAGCAGCGGGGTCTTGACCGCCTCCCTCCCGTCAGCGTTTGTCCATCAGTGTTTGTCCGGGTTCACCGACGGATAAACACGCAAACGCGTGTTTCAGAGACAGCAGGGAGCGCGAAGGAAGCGAAAATGGACGCAGCGTCTGGATGGACAACAATGTCGGAGAGGGCGGCGAGCTGGTCGCGAGGGCGGGGTTTGGCCGCCACGTGGGTCGCTCCCTCGGTGGCTGCAGAGTACCCTCTCCACCCCGCCGCTGGCTGGTCGAATCAGCGTGCGCCTGTGTGCCGGAGGGATCGCACAGCTGCAGATGCACAGGCCCCGTTGCGCCACCCGAGTGACGCAGGGTGAGTTGTGGCTGTGTGGTGTGCCTGGGCTCTCGCTGCTGCGCTCGTGCTGTCCGGCTGCGTGCCGCGCTCCGCCCAGACGCGCAGTCGCAGAAGTGCCTCCATCCGTGCAACCTGCAGCGGTTCGGGCAGACGCAGGTTTGAGCGAGAGAGCACGCACGAGCCCACGCACGAGCGCAGTCCAGAGGGCGAGGTTGTGCACCACGGCACGGGACGGCTGCAGATAAAGAGAGCGACGCCCGCCCGGTCTGGCTGGCTGCATCGCATCGCATCGCACTGCACTGCACCTCATCGCACGACTCGGCACGCCCTTGCCCCAGCCACACGCACCCGCATCGCACTGTCCAAGCCACACACTGACTCAACGCACCTCATTCCGCCTCACCGCCACGTCACCTTGCCCACTTTCCCCACAAAGAACCGATCCGACCTTCCCGCTCTTTGCCTCGTTCCCATCAAACAACCTTGCCATCCAGCCTAGCCATGCCGCATCCAACCACCACAACCGCCTTCGACCCGCAGAGCATCGTGGGCACCACGCTGCACAGTCCCCGTCTGGGCCCGCTCGTCGTGCAGCGCATCATCGGCTCTGGCGCCTTTGCCGCCGCCGTCTTTGCCGCCCAGTCGCTGTCGCCGCCATACACCACGTTTGCCGTCAAGCGCATCGCATTCTCGCCGCTGCCGTCGCCTGTGGCAGTGTCGGCGTGCAACGGCTGCGACCAGCTGGCGACGTCTGCCTCGTGCGGATCGTCGTGCTCGTCGTGCTCTTCATGCTCCTCATGGTCGTCAACGTCGCTGCACTCTGCTGGCCAGACTGCTCCTTCCACATCCCCCGTGTCGTCGACGGCCGGCCCGTCCACGTCCATGGCCACGCTGTTCGCCAACGCCCTCTCGCTCGTCTGCAACAGCGCCAGCACCGCCCTGCCGGCCCTTGCAGGCTCAAACACGACGGCAAACACAGCCGCCAATGGCCATGCAGCCGACACGGCACACGCTCACGCTCAGGCTGTCGCACAGGCAGTCGCACACGCACACGAACAGGCACACGCACATGCAGTCGCCAAGGCACAGCGGCTGCGTGCCAAGGAGCGCGACGCCGTGCTCAAGGAGCTGCGCTTCATGTCGGCGCTGGCCGGCCTGCGGTCTGTCGTGGCGCTGTACGACTGCATCGAGACCGACTCGCACATGGACATTGTCATGGAGCTGTGCGCCACCGATCTGTTCCACTCGCTGTCGTCGTCTGCGGCCGTCCAAGTGCAGCACCCGCACCCGCACCCGCACCTGGACCCGCAGCTGCATGCGCAGTCATCGCTGTCGCATAGCATTGCAACCGGTGGCGTGCAGCACCCGGACCTGGCGCGCGAGCTGATCCTGCAGCTCATCGACGCCGTCAGCGACTGCCACGCGCGCGGCGTGTTCCACCGCGACCTCAAGCCCGAGAACATTCTGGTCTCGGAGACGGATCTGTGTCTCAAGCTGGTCGACTTTGGCCTTGCGTCGCACGAGCGGCTGTCGTCGCAGTTTGGCTGCGGCTCGCTGCGCTACATGGCTCCCGAGTGTGCCTCTCCCGTGCTGCTCGCTGCAGTCAACGACTACAACGACAACATCAATGACAACGACAACGACTACAACGCTGCAGGCAGCGCTGTCGAGTTTGCGCCGTACGACTGCTGCCTCGACGACATCTGGTCGGTCGGCATCCTCGTGCTCAACATCCTCACGGCCAAGAACCCGTGGGAAGTCGCCGACCCAGCCGTCGATGCCAACTACGCCACGTATCTGACCGTCAACCGCGCCGACTCGCTCGCCAACACCTTTGGCCTGACCCCCGAGACGGCGCGCGTCGTGGCTGGTCTGCTGCACCCGAACCCTGCACGGCGCTGGTCGCTGTCTCGTGCTCGTCGCCACGTGGCGTCCATCTCCACCTTTATTGCGCCGCCACCATCGCCGCCACCGCCCGCACCTGTTGCTGTGCATGTCGCACCTGTTGTCGTGCATGTCGCTCCTGTGGCTCCTGTGGCTGTGCCTCGCCCGCACCGTGCGGCCATGCCCCACATCAACACCACAGACGCGCGTCTCGTGCACCACCGGACGGCCGCTGATCTGCCACTCGACACGCCGACCATGGACTACGTCGACGCACAGTCGCCTGTCGCACCGCCGCCTCCCCGCAAGCGCGCCGACTCTGGCTACGACTCGCCCACTCTTGTCCAGGTCGCCAGCCAGTACCGGTTCTTCTGATCCTCGTCTGCTCTTTGCGCACGCCTCGCTGCTGCTGCTGCCCTCTTTTGCCACCCCCTACACACCGTTTTCCCGAGACGCTTGCTGGACACTTTGTCCCAGCCGCACTCTCTCTATGTATTCCATTCTTGTACACCAATGAACCCACACTCGCTCAGCCGTCTTTGTGTTTGTCTTGGCAGCCAGTCGGCATGCATGCCAGCTGGACAGTCATCACTCAGTCAGTCAGCTGCGTCGGCGGCGAGCAGACTGTCCAGCAGACTGCCGATCTTCTTGCGTTGTGCGGGCGGTAGCGAGGCAAAGGCCGCCACGCTGTCGCCTTGCAGCCGGTGTCCCAGCACACGCTCCTGGGCCTGGCCAAACAGGCCCATGAACCGCTGCGTGTCTTGGCGTGCATGTTGCGTGTCCCGGCTGTCTGGTTTCAGCACTGGTCCGCTTGGATGTGAGTTGGAGTGCATGCACAGATGCATGGCAGTCAATGACGCACGGCAATGGATACTGTCAATCACGGACGCGAGAATGGATCCCGGCTTCCCTTGACGGTGGATCGCCTGTGCGAGAGGGGTTGCACTGCTACTGCCACTGCCACTCCCAGCGCTACTACCACTGCCGCGACCATTACTGTCCTGTGGAGCAGCGTGCAGAGTGGGCGACGTGGTCTCGAGCGCCGTCGGCAGAGTGGCAGGTTGATGCAGCGACCGAGGTCTTGCCGACTGGATGGACCGAACAGCATCAATGAAGGATATCCAAGTCATCAAGTGCCGTGTGACTCGCTGCCATCCTGCCTCGTTGACGGTGTCAGTGAGTGGAGCGCATCCATCTTGGCGAGACAGGCGACTGACTGCGAATAAGAAGCCGCCGTCGGTGTTGGATGCGTCGGTCGCGTCGGGCTTGCCACGGCGCCAGTTGGCGTTGCCGCTGCTGCTCTTCCCATGCGACCAGGTCGTCTTCAGAGCCCGTGCCGTTGACAGCCCAAGCCGTCAGAGGCGACGGAGCGGGTTGCCGCACTCTGGAAAAGAAGGTCGCGTCGAGGGATTGTGCAAGCATGGATGGCGTCACACGTGGTAGCTGGCTGTGCAGTGCGTCCAGCATCTCTCCTGCCTGTCCAATGCGTCAGACTATGCAAGACCTGCATGCTCAAACAGGTCAAACGAACCCCTTTGGCGTTCTTCAGAGACTGTCGGACACTGAGCGCCAGACACGTCCCTGCCCATCCACACAGCGTCTCGATGGTCGGCCGGCTTGGATCTCCCGTCCCCTCCATTGACCCTGCCATCAAGAGCGTATGTATGTGCGCAGCCGTGTCCAATCCGACATGCCCAATGAACAAATCACCAAGAATTGCCGACCACAGTGTGGTGTGTGTACCTGGCACGCTCCTCATAGCAGCGTGGATGTGGTCATAGAGCTCCGCGTCGTGTTGATATACATGGTGATCCATATCCACCATCACACGCTCGGCCATGCTCTCGTCATCCTATGCACATCCAAGCCGGGGTTATCAAGTCTGCGCGGCTATCCTAACTTGGCGGAACACATGTACCTTGCACAGCATGAGATCCAGGTACCGTTGCGTCATACCGCCAAGCACGTTCGTATCGTCCGAGTCGTCGTCGCATACGTGCAGAACGGCAATCGATGTCGGGATCCAGTGTCGCTGCACGTTGAAGAGACTGGGACTGTCCATATCGGAGGCTGGCTGGTTGCGGGCCACCAGAAACGTCACAACGCGCTCGAGCCGCCGCATGAACGTGTACTGGGATGCCATGTCGGCGAGCACGGGTCGGCCGTCCATGTACCCGGCACACCTGCCATTGGTAAAACTGCGTTAGCAACAGCTGCCTGCAGCATTCAAGAGTTCCTCCTCGAGCGTACATGTCGTAGATGGCGTCGCCGTGGTCGGCCGAGACCGACTGGAACGTGGGCGGCAGCGGCTCATACGGGCCATGCAAACACGACCGCCATACCAAAGCCCGCAGCTTTCGGTCAAGCACGATATTGCCCAGCCTGTGCTTGTGAAGGTGGAAGACGGGCAGCCGCACCAGATACTCGATCAACGATGGCGGCAGCCGGTCCATGTGTGCTGACATGTCGGGTATCAAGCCAGCGTCGGTCGCCAGGCGTCGCACAGTGACAGCTATGGCTTGCATGTCCAAAGCGGTTCCAGCCTTGACGGCCGACCGAACCTGGGACGCTGCCAACGAACGCAGCGATGCCCATTGCGGTAGGCCAGCGAGCCGTTTCTCAAGGCTGCGTATCGCCTGCTCACAGTCGCGTGTCGGAATGCGATCCATCCATAAAACCAGCCGTATTGACAACCAACGATTATTCATTCGTTCGTGCTTGCTATGAGCGAGGGGCGATGGCCACAATGGTGAAATGCGTCCCACCGGCAACCAGTATTGCGCGGCGGTCTTTGAGCGGGACTTGCAAAAACACGTTGCTGTCCCTGTCATTCTTCTGGCCCAGCTGGCCGTAGTCGCCCTGGCCCGTTGCATACAGGTTGCCATGGACGTCAATCGCATCTGAAGCAGCAGCAGCGTCAGCCCATACACGGCGGTTAGATTTTCCAACCAACACGCATGCAGGAGAGAGCGTCTGGATTACATGAATGGTGGCTGCTTGTGCCGGCTGCAATGGACCGGATGGGTGGCAAGCCACGGACTCGTGTTGGTGTCAGCAAGGCTTCGTGTCCAGGTATTCCAAGCTGCCCATAAGTGTTCCGTCCTGCCCATTAGCACCATATGTGAGCACCAGTCCATGCTCGCCAGCACATTTCTCAGCAAACTATCTATAGTCATACCGCATGCCCATAGTTGACCCTGATCGTCAAGGAACAGCGTGTGGTGGAGGCCGCCAGCGATCTGCACCACGCGCAGGCTCTCAAATGTCCGCACAGCAATGAACCAGGATCGTGGCTCTGCATCACCGACACCGAGCTCGCCGTAGCCGTTCTTTCCCGTCGCCCACACGCCACGCCGCTCGCCCATCAGAAACGAGCTGAATCCACAGGCAGCCACGCGGGTCGCCTGGGCAACAACAGCCTCAGTCGGTAGCACCACCTGTGTGGGTACTAGGTCCATGAAAGTCGTGTAGAGGAGAGAAGGCCGGTACGGACGACCGAGCTGGCCAAACTCGTTCATCCCCCACGTGTAGATGCGGCCTTGGCGTGTCGCCACGATGAGATGCGACTCGCCCGCGCTGACCGAGATTGCAAAATCCATAAAGTGCAGTCGCTGCGGTTTAAGCGACACTGGGCAGGTCTTGCTGAACATCCGGTCGCCTTTGGAATCCTATGCATGCGTATCAGCTGGCGCTCATCACAGACGCGTGTGGTGAGGTCAAGGAACACGTACCCTGAACGCACCCCATGCCCACAGACGGCCATGGACATCGACCGCACAGGAGACGTACTCGCCACACGCCATGTCAACCACTGCCGCTGGGATGTCGACGATGCCTGGCACCCATTCGCTGACTCCCCCGCTCACTCGGCCGCTGCATTCGTCAAATCCCCAGCTGCTCAGCCGGCCGTCGGCAAGCACAAGCACGCCCATCGACCCGCACACCAGCTTGGTCGGCCGGCATGCACTCATCATCGATCGACGGAACGTTGTGCTGCAGGGCACGCCGCCCGTGTCTGGGCAGTTTGGAATCCCGAGCTGCCCGTCATCGTTCATGCCCACACTGTAGAATTCGGCCAGCGAGGACCCGGCATCTCCAAGCGAATGCAGTAACCGAGGTGTGCGACTCCTGTACAGCTGTTCCTGGAGACCGGTCGTCTGGTCTGTCCAACCACAATGCCGTGTGTAAGCACCGGACGCAACGCAACGCGGCGCGATGTGACTGTGATGCGAGGGCCAACATCAGCCTCGTACACACCTTGAAGAAAGTCGACATAGGCGTCGAGAGTGGATGGCACGCCGCTTTTTGGCCATCGGAGCTCGCATTCGGGCGGCGGACACAGAAGCGACTGGCACCGTTCAAGCAGCTTGGATACCATGGCCTCTGCATCGTCCATCTGCTGTTCAAGCTCGCGTTGCGACTCGTGCAAGTCGGCTAGTGCCGAGAGGGTGTCGGCAGGCGGTGTGGCGAGCGGCTCTGGGATATGAACAGCTGAATCCGATGGCATGAGGCGCTGCGATGGCTGGTGGCATTGTATGACAACATGCGGTCGCTGTGCCGCCTGTCCCGCTGCCGTTGCTGGCTTTGTTGTTGCTGACGCGACGTGGTGCTTGTGGATTGGATTGACGAGGACTGAGGTACCAGTGCGCTGCGAGGTGGACACGAGCTCGTCGACGCGAACGGACAGCAGCTGTGCCCATCCAGTTGCAGGAGACAAAGACCGCCCACCGATGTAAGGACTGGCGGCACTGCCAATATCGTCGTCTGAGAGGTCTGACACTGTATCGTCATCAGCCATATTGATATGGGGAGCCCCTGATTATCAATAGCGAGCGGAGTTGCAAGCCTCGCGAGATGCTGTGATTGCAGCGCTCGCTCGGGCAGCCAGACATAAAATGGCGGGCGAGGGAATGCCATGGACGGCACTCGCTGCTGCACTCCCTGCTGCACTCTCCCGCTCGTCTTCTGTCGTCAGCCCCACTGCAAGCATGTCCTCGCCTCTGCCTCCCGACTGTCTGCTTGTGCAGATGGCGTTTCCCACGGTCTTTGAGCCTGGCATCAACTGCTGCACCGACCCGGACAGGCGATACCTCGAGTGCGACGCCGAGAACCGCAACATCATCGAGCTGTGTGTCTGCTGCTGCTGCTGTCACGGCTGCGTTCTCGTGGACGGCGGCTGACACTCGCTTCCCTTGACAGCACGCTCAACAGCAACGATCTTCCTGTTGGACCCATTCCCGCCTCGCTGGGCAATCTGGCGTTCCTCAACAGACTGCAAGTGGACTGTGGCTGGCGTGATGGCTGGATGGCGCGTGCCGCAGCAGTCCCATGTTGGCCAGACGTCGTGCTGACTTGCAGTGCATGCGCTTGCCTCTCTGCTGCCGCAGTGACATCAATGCCGAGTTTGACGGCCCCATCCCAGACTCGTTCCGCAACCTGCACAGTCTCCGGTATCTGTGAGTGCAGGCTGCGATGGGCCGTGTGCGCTTGCAGATCGACGCGGCTTGACTTGGCGCTGACTGGGCACATTCTTGCTTGGATGGCGGGACAGTGGCATCACATACACGCCGCTGACAGGAGTGCTGCCCGACTGGCTGGGCGATCTCACCAACCTGACGACCCTGTGAGTCCATCTGTGGTTCTGCACAGCTGCCGTGTCTGCCGTGTCTGCTGCTGCTGTGGCATCGCCATTCCATGCGCCAGGCAGCATCCGCATCTGTGCCTGGAACTCACCGCAGTGGGACGGCCGAGCAGCGGGATCTACAGCACAAACATCACCGGCCCGATCCCCAGCTCACTCGGGCGTCTCATCAACCTGACCGGCCTCTACCTGTGGGGAAACAAGCTCACGGGGCCGATCCCGCCATCGCTGGGAGACCTTGTCAATCTCACGTCGCTGGACCTTGACCGAAACCAGCTGTCTGGCCCCATTCCACCCTCGCTCGGCATGCTCGAAAACCTTGAACAGCTGCAAGTGGCCGCTTGTTTGCTTGTCTGTCTGACTGACTGGCTGACTGACTGACTGGATGACGCGACGTGGCGGCTGTGGCTGGTCGGCAGGTTCCTGCTCAGCAACCCGCTCGGCGGACAGATCCCAAGCACGATTGGCCGTCTCTCCAAGCTGGAGATCCTGGATCTCCGCGCATGCAACCTGACCGATCCGATCCCTGACTCACTGGCTGACCTCAAGAACCTGACGTCACTGTGCGTTTCTTGCGTTGCTTGCGTTGCTTGCGTTGCTTGTGTCGCACGGCCAATATGTGATTGTGGTGGCTCTCCCTGCTGTTGGCGAGGCTGACGTGTGCACGGCATGGGACGGCGTGTGTGGAATGCAGGTATCTTGACGAGAACCTCTTCAGCGACACTGTGCCGAGATGGGTCACGACACTGCCCAAGCTGGACACGATCTCGTTTGCGTCCAACCGAGTCAGCGGCACCATTCCACGGTTCCTTGCGGATGTCCCAAAGCTGTACAGCCTGTGCGTTTGTCCATATGCAGACGGATGCACGCGGTGCCGACTGGATGGATGGATGGATGGATGGATGGATGAATGGATGGATGAATGGCTGACTGGCATACTGTAAGGAGTGGCACCGACCATTGCCGCGCCTCCAGCCTGGCCGCGGCCAATCACATGGGCCGCAATTCTGCGCCGCAGGATTGCAGCGTATAAAAGGCACATTTCGCCGCTTGGCAAGCCCACTAGTGGTCTAGACACTTACAGGCTTGCCAGGTACGCTGCTCTGCTCTGATGACGCTCATTCTAGAATGAAGACACTTACAGGCTTGCCAGTGCCAAGCGTCACAAGACCACTCCCCGTCGCAGTGAACAAGTTCACAGCTCGTACCAACACACACACTCTCTCTCTCGTTTTCTCTCTCTCTCTTGCTGCCCTTGCTTGACTGCCATGCCCCTCTCTGGCAGTCAAGGCCAGCCTGGTGCTGGTGGCCATGCTGGTCGTCGTGCCGGCAATCCGGTCGTCAGAGCGGCCGTCATCGACGGGGTGCCCTCACCGCCTTTCAGCCTGACGCTCACGCCTGAGCAGCAGGCGATGCTCAATGACGCCGCCTCCCAAACGCCCGCCGGCCGCCGACAGTGGTCCGATTATTTTCTCGAGCTCGCCGCGAATTTTACCGACCCAGACGAAGGCAACCAGCAGGACGCCCAGCAGCCACCCCCCCAACAGCAACAGCAACAGCAACAGCAACAGCAACAGCAACAGCAACAGCAACAGCAACAGACCGACATTGAGAACCCGTTCCTAGTGGACGCTGGCAACTCGTTCGACCAGCAATACTCGCCACTCAGCCAAAAACGCCATCCTGCCAGCCGCCATGCGGGCCACTCGCTGCCTAGCCAGCAGCTGCTTGGCCACAGCCTCAACGCCTCTGCCACGGCCTCCTTCCAGGCAGCAACTGCCACCAGCCGCCTCTACCCGAAGACTACACGGGACCCATCGCTCCGCCCGCCGTCGTATACGCCGTATTTGAATGAGGCCGAGCCCGACCCATCTGCCGATGTTGTCAGCCTGCCACTCTCGGTCTACATCTCTGGCCGCCACCGCGAGGCTATGGATCTCATCAAGAAGCTCTCGTTCAGCTGCGATCCGTCCTTGTCACAGGTCGTTCGGGCCGACCAGTGGCGCCAGCTTATCGAGGATCTCGACGCCGCGTTTGAGAAGTGCCCTGCCATGTATGACACGCATGCGAGCCGCATCCAAACCATGGCTAGCTGCCTTGCGGGTGCTGCCAAGGATTGGTACACGTCAACTATCCGACCGATCATGCTATCTGGACACGAGATCTCCTACCGCCAGGTGATCCAGATGGGCAACGACCTCTTCCGCCCATCGTACATCGTCAAGGAGGCCATGGAGGTCATTCGCGCGTTTGTCCCGCCTGCCAACAAGCCGCTCTCTGACTGGGGCCCCTCCCTGATCACCATGCAACGCAACGCGGATGCCCCTGACGAGTTCATGATCGAGACGCTCAACAACACCATGCACGAGGACACAGTCGCTGAGATGAAGACGGTCATCAAGGCCAGCCGCGCGAACGCTGTTATGTACTCCTCGTTCCCAGACTACTTGTCCAAGTACGCCAACCACCGCGGCAGCAACTGGGAGCACATGCTCGATGCGGCTGTCCATGCACTCAACTCTGCTCCAAGTGCATCGACCGGCTATGCTCCGTACTTCCTCGCCTTTGGTCTCGAGCCTCGCACGCTGCCACACGAGCCTGCTGCATCGTCGCCACCTGCTGTCCGCGACCTGCTCGCCGCCATTGACAAGGCTCGCGTGGATGCCACAGCCAACCTGGTCAAGGCTCAGGAACAGCAGAAGCGCAACGCCGATCGCCACCGCCGTGATGCTCCTGCCTACGCAGTCGGCGACATGGTCATGCTGCAAGCCGCCGGCATTGTGTGGCCCACCGACACGCATCGCCCCAATGCGTTCCTGCCCAACTGGCTGGGTCCATTCCCGATCACAGAGGTCAACGCCGCACTGGATGGTCTCAACTGCAAGCTGGCTCTGCATCCGACCATGCATCGTCTGCATCCGTGGTTCCACGTCCGTCTGCTGAAGCCGTACCGCGATCCAGCCGCTGCTTTCCCTGGCCGGCCACTGCCTGCTCAGCCGCCTGCAGTCGCCTTTGCTGATGATCCTGCAGCAGCTGAGTGGGAGATTGATGCGATTGTTGGACACAAGGTCGCTCGCAACGGCCATCGTTCGTTTGTGGTCTCATACCTCGGTTACGGACCGCACCACAACGAGTACCGCTCAGAGGCCGAGTTGCGCGAGACTGCACCTGATCTGCTGGACCAGTACCTGGCTGCTTTATTGGATGCCCGCCCACCCACGCCTCAACCGACTCACCGCGTGCCTGTTCCAGTGGATCGCAACGCCTCTGTTCCCCTGCGTCGTAGCAATCGTATTGCAGGCGTTCGGCTTGGTAATGCTCATGCTGCCTCTCTTTCTTGTGCCGAGGAACCGCCTCATGGGGATCTCTCGTCAAGGGGGGCTGTAAGGAGTGGCACCGACCATTGCCGCGCCTCCAGCCTGGCCGCGGCCAATCACATGGGCCGCAATTCTGCGCCGCAGGATTGCAGCGTATAAAAGGCACATTTCGCCGCTTGGCAAGCCCGCTAGTGGTCTAGACACTTACAGGCTTGCCAGGTACGCTGCTCTGCTCTGATGACGCTCATTCTAGAATGAAGACACTTACAGGCTTGCCAGTGCCAAGCGTCACACATACGGACTGGCCATGTTGCGCGAGAGCAGGGATCTGAGTGGCAATCGGTTCTCTGGCCGTATTCCTGGCTGGATGGGAGCAATGCAGTTGTACCATCTGTAAGAATCCTGCCATCCCACAATGTATTGCAACATGTCGCGACGTGTCGCAGTATGCCATGGACTGCATCATGAATGGTGTCATGAATGGCGTCATGTACTGCTGGTCGCTAATGACTGACAGTCGAGGGGCAGGTATCTGGACAACAACCAGCTCAATGGACCCATTCCCCGATCGCTTGGCAACATGACCAGCCTGTCGTCGCTGTCTCTGAGTGGCAACCGCCTGTCGGGCCACATCCCGACCTCGTTTGCCAACCTGACGGGTCTTGTCCGACTGTGAGGCTTGCTGGCGGGGATGTGCAGGATGTGCAGGATGTGCAGGATGTGCGGCATGCGACAAGGACAGTTGCTGACACCATGTGGATCTGGATGCCACGACAGGCACCTTGAGAACAACCAGCTGTCTGGACCCGTGCCAGAGTTTCTGGGATCGTTTGATGAGCTCGAGGATCTGCGACTGGGCAACAACGGGTTCTCTGGCAAGCTGCCAGCATCACTCGGCAGGGTCGACAAGGCGTTCTTGTGAGTGTGGATGGCGTGTGAATGGCGTGCTGTGAGACGCTCACCACGGCACAGTTCGCTGACCACGGATGTGATGAGATGGCTGCAGCTACTTTGAGAACAACGCCGGCCTGTATGGACCGCTGCCAGACAACCTCTTCGTCTCTGAGGAATGCCGAGGAGAGGGCACGCGTGTGTGCATCGCACCTGGCCACACGGGCGACACGTGCAATCTGCCTGCATGTACGTCGCGCACTGCATACTGCATTGGTGGCGTGTGTGTGTGTGCACAAGCACCATCGACTGACTTGTCTGTCTGCATGGACGTGATGGACTGGCATGTAGGTGGCGACGGGACAACCATGACAGCCACATCCACAGCCATGACAGCCACAGCCACCACGACACGCACATGCACAGCAACACCGAGCATCACAATCACACGCGTGGTTAGCATCACAACGACAGTGACAGACACACTCACTGCCACTGCGACCACCCGCATTCGATGTGCCACGGCCTCGCCCACCATCTAAGAGTTGGCAGAGGGAGGACTTGCGTGATGCATGCATTTACATTTTTACACATTCCACAAATGAAGATATTGGCAGCAGACTGGCAGTTGTGCAATCAGCGGCTGTGCAATCAACGGCTGTGCATGTAGCCGTTGTATTCAGCAGCTGTTTCTGTCTCAATGGATGTGAATGGCAGTTATGAAATATATTGTACATGGGGCGGAAAGCTTCTGAAACAGGTCAAGCTGCACTACTGATCAGAGATGCACAAAGGGTTGACCAGAAGTGCAGGGCGGCGGCGCTTGCGTTTTATAGCCCATGTAGAGCCCCAAACACGCGGTCATCTGTGTTGTGTCGCACCAGTAACTATGCCAAATATGGTAACTGAGACGCGACACTGTGTGACGGTGGCGTTGTCTGAGGTATTGCGCCACTGCTGTGGTAGTCAGACGAGACGCGCAACACTTCCAAGGAAGCCTCCTTAGCTCAGCTGGGAGAGCGTTAGACTGAAGATCTAAATGTCCGGTGTTCAATCCACCGAGGGGGCATCCTCTTTTGCCCGCCATCTCATTTTTGCCACTCGCAACACACACACACACACACACACTCTCTCTCTCTCTCGCCGCATCTGCTCGCCGCGCCATCAACGCCAACCTGCTCGACCCAGCCCATCCGTTTGGCGACGTCTCATGCTGCATCATGTGCGGCGAGGATCTGGGAAGCACACTGGAGACTGCGCACTTTGCGCTCGAGTGCACAGAGGAGCGGATTGTGGCTATCCGCACAGCGCACGGGCAGCGTGGCTTGGACGCACGGTTCGCAGCAGCACGCGCCATTGCAACGCATGAGAATGTGGGACATCCACAGATACAATGGTTTACAGGGTTGCTGACGTGGTGATCTTGGTGGGACATGGGGCGTGCTATGCGAGCACTTGGAATGAAGCCTTCGTATCAGCTGCTGCACAACCACAGCACGGTGCCTCATTACTGTCTGATAGTATGCGGTGTAATAGACAGGTTGGTATTTATAAGAAACGTATGCATAAAAGTAGTAAGGTTGGATTGCTTGTGGATCATGCCGGCGACGTTGCACACAGGGCAAGAGTCAACAGGCCATCGAATGGTATCGGAGATGCGGGCGGTGTCGCTTCTTGTTGCAAGCCGCCGTGGGAGGTGGGATCAGCCGTGGTCCAGACCAGCTGCGACGACTGCATGAATGATTCAGAGAGTGGCGGGGACGGCAGCAGCTGTGGCAGCGGCTGTGGCGACATGGACGAGGACGACGACATGCTCTCGGACGACGACTCGGACATCAGATCGCCAGCATCCAGCGAGTCGTGGACCTTGACGTGTCGCCGCATGGCATCGGCACGGGCAAACCCCTTGTGGCAGGTGGAGCAGTTGAAGGGCTTTGTGCCAGAGTGCGTGAGGCTGTGGCGGGACAGGTGCTCGACCCGCTGGAAGGACGACGGACACTGCGGGCAGGCGTGCTTGCGGGGAGTCTTGACAGCCGCCTTGCGCACGGCCGACTTTGCTGTTGATGCCGATGCCGATGCCGACGCTGTGGATGCGAGAGACGACGGCAGCGCAGCGAGCAGAACGGCAGCGCCGAGCTCCGAGACGGCGGCAGACTGGCGCATGGTGGCTGGCAGGAGCGGACGCAGCGGTCGTTGGGTCAGCGACGGCATGTGTGTGGTTGCGGCTGTGGTTGCGGCTGCGGTTGCGGCTGTGGTCGGTTGGTTTGTCGGTGGCCGTCTGGCTGCTCAATGAACCTGCACGCCATCGTCAGCGTTGGTTGCCGTGACGGTGGTGAGCACGCCATCGCAGAGCCCATGACGCCATCGGATTCCCCGCAAACGCAATCGCCGTCACGTGCCCAGCCAGGCTGCGATCTGCATTGTGCACGGTTGGCGGACAAGGGCATCCTCATGCTGGCCGCTTGGCAGGCTGTTTTGCTGGCTGCTTTGCAGGCGTGTCTCAAGGCTGGCGCTCCTGCCAGCTTGAAGGAGTCAAGCATACGATCATCATCGGCGTCATCAACGTTGCTGCCAGCCGAATCAACACGATCCACCAATGGTCTTCATTCACATACACTTGTTGGAGCTACATCCACGACTCAGGCGATCGTGTCGCTCGTCTGGGTTTGCGGCTCGTCATCGGGTCCATAGATCTTCTTGTCGGCTTCAATGGCCGACTTGAGGATCCAGTTGCGCAGCAGACCAAGAGCCCAGACGAACAGATACATGACCGAGAAGAATGCAAGAAAGGCGAGCGACGCAATGGTCGACTTTCCGGGAGTGTTCTTGACGTCGAGGAGCTCGTCAAAGAACGGGTACGGGAACGGCACGGCAAAGGCGTAGCGGAGGATCCATGAATACACCGTGTATGTGACCACGGTCACGATCATGTATCCAATGTGCGACAGCGGGAGTGGCAGCTTGCCCAGAAACAGCTCGACAAGCGTCTGCACAAAGTTGAGCACATGCGGCGACACCACAAAGAAGAGGCCGGCGAAAGAGTCTGAGAACTCTGCGATCGCACCGCGGAGAAGCAGCCAGAAGATGACCAGCACGACGAGTGCGATGGACTGTGTCGATGCGTAAAAGTACTGCACGAGGATGCGCACGCCCGACGACACGTGCTCCTTTGGGTCACGCGACCAGAACAGCAGTGACAGTGTCGACATAATGGTGAAGTACAAGGCGATGCCCATCCAGGACAGAATGCTGATCGCAGCCAGGCCGTCAGCTGCACAGTGGAGGAGATTTGGATCGGCACCATCACACACAGATGCAGCACAGCAGACTTACGTCAGGAAGCGGTACAGGTCGATGCCGTTGATGGGCAACCGCCAGACCAGGAACGACCAGCTGCATCAAGGGCATGCATGTGCACAGTCAGTCCAAGCCAGTTCTGTTGAAGATGGACGCTTGTAACACAAGAGGCTTTGCACCAGCAAACGGTTGCACAGACAGAGGCTGGCTGGTCTGACCTGTAGATGGCAAAGACGAGACGGACAGTCAACAGCGCCTTCTTGGACACAAGGTACGACGTTGTAATCTCATGGACCTGCATTGCGGCAGCTCGATGCTTCTCTTGACCGTTGGCAAGTGTCGGCAAAGGCCAAATTGACGCCTCCGGCAAGAGGCGTTCTGCAAGGAGCGGCGGAACAATTCATTCGTGAAGCACCTTCCGCCATCCGGTCTCAGTCGTCGAGTCGCGAACAAGCTCTCCCGTTGGCCAGTAGTGCTTCACGGTCTTGACAGAAAGTACCCACGGCACAAGGTCAAAGCTCATGGTCTTGAGCCGCACGTAGCTGTTGTCCGGCAGGTCCTTGACGGCGTTCACAAACTCGTCAAGATTGGTCGTGGGCACATTGTTAACGTGCGTGATCCATTGCGTGCTGGCGATGCCGTAGGTTAAGGCGGGACTGCCCTTGGCACGACCTGATATTGTTCATGGGATTGCTGGTGTCAGACAAGCAGCCATGCAACAGCTCCTAGTCGTGCACATACCCGACACGTAGATTCCTGATGGAATGGTCTTGGACTGCTGGCGGACAGCCTTATGAGGTGCTGCAGGATCGTTGCAAAACGTGTCAGTCAAGCAAGCCACCTATGCTTGCCAGCATCAAAGAGTACATACCATGCAGTACAGCGCCGCCCCAAAGCACAATCCGCTGGGTCTCGTCGCCGTCCATGACAACCGTTGGCACCTCCAGCGTCATCTCGACATTGTCGCGCAGCACGACCATCTGAACAGACTCGCCCCACCCAGCCTGCATGTCCAGCTCGCTCACGTCCGTAACGATCTTGCCGTCAATCGACAACACCAGATCCAGGTCGCGCAGCACCTCGGCTGTCTTGGACCCCGTCTCGGCTTTGCGCACAAGAAACAGCTGTCGCTTGTTGGGATTCGATGCCTCAATGCGGGCTACCCACGCGTCCGTGAGGCCCATGTTGCGTGACTGAGAGATCTGTATGGGCGAGAACTCGGCAGCAAGGCCAACAAGTCGCGGGCGAATGCCTTGGACAAGGCTCGGAAGCACGTTCTGAATGACAAAGCGGATATCCATGCCCATGTGGTACTCGTTGTCGTGGCCAGACTGCGAGCGCTCGCCGAGGAAGCTGAGCCAGAGCGCCTGCACGCGTCCTTGCGAGTCGGCAAGCACGCCCGATGAGCACTGGTGGCCAAGCGGAGTGTCAAGGTTGATCGACTCTGTCCATGTCCATCCAGGCTGTCAGCCAGGCAAGTCGGTCGGCATACACAGCCACACGTGCAAGTTCAAGCAAACAAACCAATGTTGATGGCTCGGAATCGCGGCGTGGCATTGTATGGGATGGTCACGGGACCAATGTCCGTGACAGTCGTCTCGACAAAGATGGGCCGCAGGTTGTGGTTGAGCGCAACGAGCGACACGCGGTGTCCCTGTGCCAGCTTGATGGGGCTGATGGGTGCACTGCGAATCGGCGTTGTGCCTACGAGCTTGGGATCAAACGACACAATCGAGATGTTCTGCGTCGGATGCAGAAACTCGACCTTGCCCGGGATGATGATCGAGTCGGCAAACGTCAGCGTGACATCGCCGAGGCCCATAGGCACCACGTTGCGGCTGACCACCACAAGCCCCTTTTCGGCGTCCAGGATCAGGCCAGCACCTTGTCTCTGGTGGTGCCATGTTCCGCTGGTGAGCAAAGGGACACCAGACAGCAGTTCAAATCCATCCAACGTACACGCGACTTGGGGAAGCCCTCAATGCGGCACGGCATGTACATGGACACCTTGACCATGGACTGCAGCAGATGCTGCGCAGGGCCAAGGCCTTCGTCCAACAGCGCAAACGACGCATTCATGGGCTCGATGGGTGTCGGCGGCAGAGCCTCGCCCAAGTCCTGATAGTCCCACAGTCCTGTCTTGTCGTTGCGGACTGCCAGGCGGAACGAGCTCCAATGGCGCTCGACATTGACAACCTCGACTGACTTGGTGTGCACATCGGCAATGCTGTAGAACGTGATGGGGACGCGGGACCGGTCGGGGATCGTCTTGAACACCTCGATAAAGGCGTCCAGATTGGGTGTGGGGACCGTGTTTACACTCGAAATGATCCAGCCGCTGTCGGTCGAGCCGCCTAGACGCAGCATGCCGCCAGCCTCGGTCAGGTACACACCCTGGACAGGGACACAGAACTGGCGGGCAAGCTGGTACGACAGATTGTTGACCTTGGCACCACCAATCTCAACAAACCGATCAGGCGTGCTGCTCGCACCAATAGTCAGCTAGTCTGCAAATGCAACCTTTTGGCACATTCTGCATCCTGCATCCTGCCATCAAGTTTGCACGTACATGCTGTGCAGATCTTGCACTTGGATCTCAAATTCGAGTTCGTTGCCACCTCGCTCGACCTTGAGGCAGATAGTCTTGCCAACACTGCACATGCTCATCCCTCAGTAATCGGCATAGAATAGCTCGACATAAAGAGCTTGATTGACAACATGCACACGAACCTGTTGTCAAGCGTGTCCTCAAGCGGCACAAACTTGGTGATGGGGTTGCCGTTTACGCTGACAAGCACATCGCCTTCCTCGATCAGACCGTAGGCAGGTCCCTCGGGGACAACCACTTCTGCAACCAGCATGCCAATATCTTTGCTGTTGGTTTTGCGGATGTATGCCTCGGTCTCCTCCCTCAAGCCAAGACGGCGGACCTCGTCAAAGGGACGGTGCCTAGAAGTATCCACGTGTCAATCGTCGGCTCGGCATGCGTTTCCCAACAAAGCTCGATCCTCACATGAACTGCACTTGAATGGTACCGCGAGACACGGGCTGGTCCTTGCGAAGCAGTTCAAGAGCACGCTTGACACCTAGACCGTCCAGATGTCACGATTAGAGTATTTGCATCATCAGCATGTCCGCGTTGTGCATTGAGGCAAAGCCGCAGACTTACGGTCGAGCGGGAAGAAAAAGTCGGTTGCAGCCTGTGATGGACCAAAGCATTGTCAAGCCGCTGCACTGCAGCACGATAACGCAACCGTGTATATCAACTGACCTTGGTGTGGCCACCAGCCTGCAGTCCAACAGCCTTGCCTTCAATGTTGAGCACAGGCGATCCAGATGAGCCGCCAGACGTGCTCGAGGCAGCCTGCAAGTAAAACGTGTTGAAGTCGTTGTACTGTCACAAAGGTCACGGCAAGGTATCAGCTTGTGTGTGTGTATATGTATGTGTTTGTGTTTGTGCTGCTGCTGCTGCTGGATCGACTCACGGTCATGTCGCCGTACACGGGTGCATTGCGGTCAAGACGAGAAATGGAGCCAGCCAGAATGCTGAGCTTCTCTCCAGCATCGTTACTGTGGGCGAATTGAGGTTGATGCGTTAGTCTGCAGAGATCGACCGCACGAGTGACAACCACTGCACTTGCCCAACAACACGAATGTCGAGACCGACTTGGGCGAGTGCCGGAGCAAGCTCGATCTGTGTGACCGTGAGGAACCGGATCTTGCTGGGATCGAATCGAAGGAACCCAAAGTCATGGACCTGCACATGTGACGGGGATTGAAAGGCGTTACATGGAATGCCATCTGGATGGGGTCGGTTGGAGGACCTCGGCCAGGAGCAGAATGCTTACAGGATCACGGTAGATTGGCGACACATCGACCTCTTCATGGTCGTGCCAGATGGCTTCTCCCACAAACGGGCCAGCACTCACAACTGTGTGCAGGCACTCATGTAAGCCCGCCAATCAAGCCAAAGCGTCCAAGACACAATTCAGACACAGAGGCAGACTGGCGCACCGTGGCGGTTGGTGAGGATGATGCCCTTGACGGCATCAACGACAAAGCCTGAGGCCTCGGAGGTGTCGGGGCCCTCAGTGTCAAAGGCGGCCACCTGCGAGAAGCGGATGCTCACAATGGCCGGCAGTGACGCTGCAATGGTCTTCTGCCACTGCTGCGGCTGCTGGTGGTCGAGCGACGAGTGCACCTCGACGTCCATGTCGCTCGTGCCGTTGGCTGCACCAGCTGCTGCGCCTGCATTCGGGCTTGCACTGCTTGCGGTCGCCACCTCGACGTCGTCACTGGCGCTGGTGCGCCTGCGTTTCGCAGACGATCTCGTTTGCCGTGCCATTCGGGTTTCCGAAAATTGTTTAAAACAGAAGTACGCCAATGGCGGCCGTTGGCTCACACGACGCGATGATGCAGCACGAGCACCCCCAGCTCAAGCAGCAGCTGCACGAGCACATGGCCGAGGCCGCGCGCCAGGACCAGATCCCGCGCACGCAGCCCAATGTCGTGTTGAGTGCGGACCACGTCGCCCCGCAGCTGGGTCTCCTGATGCCTGCGGAAGAAACGGCTCTGCTCGCATCGACTCTGCCCAAGGATGCCGACTCAACAAAGTGCCAGCTGGCCTACGGCAGACACGCCATCCCAAAGCTGGTTCGTTCCGTAAGCATACCTTCACTCATCCCTGCGTGCTGACTGCTTGCCTGGACACGCACTCGCATCTGCCTGCATCGCATCCACAGGTCAGCCAGCTCGAAGAAACCAAGCTCTTTGCGCGCCAAAAGGCACTCGTGTTTCTGGCCGACCTGTTCCACTGCCCTGACAATGTCGTGCAGGCCATCGACGAGAGCGTGGTCATTCTGCTGCTGTCTTTCCTCGACACCGAAGACCTCACTAGCCGCCAAAAGGCAACCGAGGCCCTGAACATCATTGCCTGTTGTGCCGTCGGACGCACAGATCTCATCAAGCGCAATGCGCTGCAGCAATTGTCCAGACGCGTAGGTTTCCCTTGCAGAAAGGCAACCATACAGGGCGGTATCTGATAGAGCACGCAGTTTGATGATGCAGATGACCTGGTGCGCAAGCATGTCTACGACACGTTCGCAAAAGTCACGATCCAGCGTGAAGGTGTGCTCGCTTTGGTGGTCGTTGCAAAAGATGCACGTACTAATGCCAGTTTCCGGGATGCTTGCCATAGGTGTTGAAAGCCTAATGTCCGCTGGGCTGTTTCTGCCCATCATCCAGAGACTGCCTGGCGAGCGCATGGACATCCAGGTGCCCATGCTCGAGACCTGTTACAACTGCATCCGTCTGGGTGCTCAGCCAGCCATGCCATCCGTCGCCCTCGGATGCCCAGCCATGGACGTCTTTACTGAGCTTGCTCGCAAGAGTCTTGTGAGCGACGTCAAGGTGGCCGCGTGCCGGTGCATTATGATGCTCAGGTGCGATGCGTGTCGGCGTGGTAGATTGTTTGCTTCGAACAGGGCTTAACCCAGAGCACGCACAGTTTCTTCCACGAGGGGAAGCGGCTGGCATCGGAGGGAGATACAGTGCTGGTTCTGATTGCGCTGCTGAGCGATCGCAAGTCCGACGTTCGTGCATCGGCAGCAGGCGCTCTGATGAGGTGAGATATCTCAGTTGTTACCCTGCTGACACCTTCAAGCTAACTCAACAGGGTGCCCACTACGAAAGCATTACCATTGACTGCAACGCCAAGCGCATCATGGTGCGCGAAAACGCGCTGACCGTGCTCACAGACCTGCTCAACGACACCAACGAGCTCGTGCTTCTCAATGTCATAAAGACCATCACAAACTGCGCCGAAGATTACCGCGGCCGGTTCCAGCTGCATCACTCCATCCGCAAGGTACTTCTGCACCGTTGTCGAATGTTCACTGTGAATAGTGGCTGACTGTTGAGCGAATGGCAGCTGGACCTTCTCGCAAAGTCGCCAAATGGGCACGTGGCGAAGCCGCAAAACAGGCCATTGCTGTCATCAGCTGGCGGCCATGAGTGCCGCATATGAGCCCTCTCTCCCTCTTCTCGACTTCAGACTGCCGCCAATGAACCTATGTTGCTGCTCGCATTTCACCAGCCGCTCGAGCTCGGATCCAAGTGCAGGCTTTCAATGCCCGTGAGCTTTGAACACTGGGCACAAGCTCCAGATCATTGACCGCCGCCTTGACGCCGCCGTGCCAAGCAGACGTGCATTGCTTCCACAGCTCATGACGAACGCGGCAGCCGTCGAACCGTTCGCGATCGCTCCGTCGCCTCCTGTCGCCGCACACGGCCACAGCCGCATGGAGTCGATCGGTCCAGCTGGCCGCCGGCTCTCTCGCTGCGGAAGCGATACCTCGTGCGACGCCAACAAACGCGGCGGCATCATCACCATCAGCCACAGCAACCTGCCGTCCCGCTCAGGACGCACTTCCAATGCATCAGCTGCCCCGATGCTGCCCTGAAGCAGGCCATCATCCGTCATGTCGTCTTCATCTGCACGCTGTGCCAGTCAGCCACGCATTCGTTGGTGTCGCCTCTCTTGGCAACCCTTGTCTTGTGGACAGCAAGCAGCGTCTCGTCTGTCAATCCACTCACCCTCTTCATCGTCGACTGCAACTACCGCGAGTGCCTGCTGGACATGGCGTGTTCAAATGGATCCGGCCGTCGATGCTCTCAAGCCCTTGTGGATCAAAGCTCGCTGCCAGCATTGCCCAACCAGCCTCACGCCGCAACTCTGAGCCACCATACGACCCGTGTCCCCAACCGTGACTGCGGTGTCTGTGGCTGCAAGCATGGACGACTTGATGCCATGGACCTTTAACCACTGGGATCCATAGCCTTATATACCTTTTGCGCCATTCCAATCACCCTTTCTGCAGACAAGCAATCCATCTGCTGCAAGCTGCTGGCCCACCATCATCGGCCATGACGGCCGATGGCGCGTTTGACAAGGCACTTCTGGTCGTCTGCATCTGTGGTGTTGTCCTCAACCTGCTGCTCATTGCCAGCATCGCCGGCTCGCAGCGTCTCCGCTCGCTGCCAGAAACCATTCTCAACGCATCCCTCGCATGGAACGATCTCGTCTTTGCCCTGACAGTGGCTGCAAAGCATGCCATGATCCTCGCTCTTGGACGCGAGAACACGTTTCTGAGCAGCAGCTTTGGATGCAACGTTGATGCTGGCGTCATCAAAGGTCTTGCCATCACGTCCATCGCCACGCTCACGTAAGTCGCTGTCTTTTTGTGTCTTTCCATGGCGGTTCTGTGGTTGCTGCGGCGGCGGCGGCGACTGCCAGAATCAACGACGGCACTGTCTGCCAACGAGCCACCATCCAACAGCGGCGTCGGTCTGGATTCGCTCATCTGGACTGACACGCGATCTCGTGGAATCTTTGTGCCGCGTCGCTGGCCGTTCTGCAGGTCGATTGCCATCTACCACTTCCTGCTCATCGTGCCAGACACAAAGCGGCCGCCATCCATGCGGTCCATGTACATATGGGCAGCCAGTCTGTGGGTCTTTGGCGGCACGTGGTCTTGCCTGCCCATTCTCGCTGGCTCAGGCTACGTGATCCAGCCATCCAAGCTGTTCTGCTCCATCGACTACAGGTCGGCTGAAGTCAGTGTCCTCGTCGAGACAACCCTCGACGTGATCCTGTTCGCAGGATGCCTGATCGTCATTGCCGTCTGCTACGGCCTCATCCTGCTCAAGTTCGTGCGCATCAGCAACCGGATTGATGCTGCCTTCCAACGCATCAGTCGGCAGCTCGAGACAGCCGGGCTCGCTCTGAGCAGAGACTGCATAGTGTCGCCTGTTGCGAGACCACTCATGGCGAATGCTGCCGATGCTGCCGACCACCACCGCCTGCCGATCACCATGACATCTCAACCACCGTCCCTTGTGCTCGTCCAGCTGCCGCCATCTGCACAAACCGTCATGCCACATGCAACCAACACCGAGACAGCCGCATCTGGCGTCCGCACTGCTGGAGTCTGGCCGGCACAGTCCAGACACAACAGGAAAGCAAGCAACTCGGCCCTACTGCGCATGAAAGTGGCCATCATCCGTCGCACCATCGCGATCACAGCCGCCTTCAGTGTCTGCTGGATACCCTTCCTCATCTGCACGCTCTACCAAACATTCACGCACTCGTTCGTGTCTGCCACCACGGACTCGCTCGTGATGCTCATGGCAGGCTCGGCCGTCGTGGTCAACCCCATCACCTTCTTCATCGTCGATGTGCGTTACAAGGCGTCGCTGGCCGACATGGTGAGGTCGACGTGCAGAGGGCGGCTGGCAGGACAGTCGCTCTCGTCGCTCGATCCCTCCAGATCTTCAAGGCAGTCCTTGAGTGTTGCTGATCAGTACTCGTCTGACACTGACGGCGACGACTACAGCGCATTCGCTGCGGACATGGCGCTTGGTGCCTCACACGTGCAATGAAGGTGGATGGGGCATTGCATCCAGATCGTGTCTGCAGCCAAGGATCTGGGCCTCTGCGTTAGAACTCGCCTGGAAATGCCGCGGACACTTTTGAGCATCCGCTACTGTGGGTCTGGTCGCTAGTGTGGTGTTCAACTCGCTGCTGATAGCGAGCATCTCTCACATGCGCCGATGCGGTGTTTGCGCTGGCATGAACCACACGTTCTTGGCGGGCAGGGCAGCGTCTCTGGCTGCAACGTCGATGCAAGCGTGCTCAAAGGGGTTGCGATTGAATCCATTTCCACGCTCATACTGCGTCCTTGAAGCCAAGGATACTGCGACGAAGCAGTGCTGCTGTTGTGAGTGCAGCAGCAGCAGCAACTCGACACTGATCTGGTCGGCTGCTGGTGCCTTGCATGATGCTGCCTGCTCAGTGAAAGCCGCTCGTCGCTGAGAAGCTGCTGCTCGATCGGTGGTGGGAGGAGAAGGAGGGGCAGCTGGCCAAGACGAACGTGCCACTGCATGGATCGTTGACGGATCTGGCCGCCATCGATGGCACGAGTGGCTCGACCCGGAAGGGAGCATCACGAGACCAGCAGGGCCAGCGAGGCCGGCGACGATGAGACGCAGATCCGACGAGCGAGCCTTTCAGGATGGGCGGAGATGGCAGCTGCGGTGTGGCACACGTCACGAGGGAGCAGCAGCGGCGGACAGAACGTGCGCCTGTCCACGCTGCCAGACCGACGGCATCGATGGGTTGTGGCACACGCCATCTGCTGGCACCGCTCTCACCTGCAGGCGGCACTGCGATCCAGCCAGCCCAGCCAGTCCAGCCAGGCCAGCCAGTGGGCGGCAGTGTGGCGCAGTGGGCGATGGATGCCGATGTGCCGAGGCGACACGAGCAGCGATCAGCCGCCACAGAGACTGCCTGTGCACTGGGATCCCGCTGCTGGCACACAGCTGCGCGTCCAAGTGCAGCCAGTCCAGCCGCTCGCAGTCGGTCTGCGTGCCAGCCAGCCCTTCCGACTCCGACTGGCTGGCTGGCTGGCTGGCTGCACACTCGCAGCAGAGCAGCACCAGCCTGCACAGCGTCGGATCTGTGACAGGCAGTGATGCAACACTGCCGGCACCTTGCAGCCAGCCAGACAGCCAGCCAGCCAGCCAGCCAGTTGAAAGCCAGCCAGCCAGATGTCACATGCGTCGGCTGACCACGTTTGGGCGGACGCATTTCCCGCCAGCCTCGCACAAATGTGCACAGAACGCGTTGCAGATGACATGCAAACGGCAGCCACGAGCAGCCGATGGCACGCCGATGGCACGCCGATGCGCCTGCAACAGGAGCGAGCGGCAGAGCAAACAGCATTGTCAGCGGGCGGGAAATGCGTCCGCCAGCCAGTGTCACGCCTGCCCGCCCGTTCCGCTGCGTCAGTCACTCTCGCGCAGCCAGCCGACGCCTCTCCTGCAAGAGTCGCCGGCATATAAAGCCAGCCCGGCATCCCGCCCTGTCGTGCTCTCCAGTCAGTCACAGCAGCTCAACAACCAGCTCAATGGCGACCAACACGTACAGTTTCGTCGTTGCTTTCGCCGCCGGTGTCGGCGGTCTGCTCTTTGGTTACGAGATCGGTGTCATTGGGTACGCACGCCATGCTCTTGAACGCTGCCACTCGCTCTGCCATTCGCTGTGCCGCCTGCGTGATCCAGCGGCAGTCTGCCATTGCCAGCCACTGACACTGCCTGCCCACTCGCTGTGCCCACTCGCTGTGCACACGATCTGTCCGTCCTCTCGCCTCCACGCAACCTGCCACCACCAACAGTCAGGTTCTGTCCATGACGTCGTTCGCCAGCTACTTTGGCTACAAGTTCCTCAACGACAAGGGCGCCTGGGCCGAGTGCACGCCCGACAACTACCCCGCCGCCTGCACGGGCTACGCCGAGGACGTCACCGGCTGGATCACGTTCACCTTCCTCATTGGCTGCGCTCTCGGTGCTCTCCTCGCGTCGATGATGGCCGACGGTCTTGGCCGCAAGTGGTCGATTCTCGTTGGAGGCTTCTTCTTCACGCTCGGCTCCGTCTTCCAGTGCATTGCCACCAACGTCCCGTTCCTGTACGCCGGCCGCCTGGTTGCCGGCTTTGGTGTCGGCATCATGTCCATGTCCGTGCCACTGTACATCTCCGAGACTGCGCCGACTGCCATCCGTGGCCGCCTCATCACGGTCTACCAGCTCATGATCACCATCGGCATCTTTGTCGCCTCGGTCATCAACTCGATCATCATCTTGACCGCCGAGGGCAAGGGCGACATTGAGTGGCGTGCGGCCCTTGGTGTGCAGATGATCCCCGGTGTCATCCTCATGATCATCATGGTCTTCATGCCGTACTCGCCCCGCTGGCTCGCCAACCGCGACCGCGACACCGAGGCCATTGCCGTGCTTGCCAAGCTGCGCTCGCTCGACGTTGCGTCTGCGGCCGTGCAGGAGGAGTACCGCGAGATCAAGTCTGCCGTCGAGCTCGAGCGCCAGGTCGGCACCGCCTCGTGGCCCGAGCTCATGCGTCCCGGCATCATCAACCGCGTGTTCCTCGGCATCATGCTCCAGTTCTTCCAGCAGTGGACCGGTATCAACGTCATCCTGTACTACCAGTCCAACCTGTTCGAGCGCATGGGCATCGACGAGCGCCAGGCCCGCCTCACGTTCCCGCTCGCGTCCAACTTTATCAACTTTGTCGCCACGTTCCCGGGCATGTACCTCATTGAGCGCATCGGCCGCCGCAAGCTGCTGCTCTTTGGTGGTGTCGGCATGGGTCTCTCGCACTTCTCGGTCTGCCTGTGGGTCGGTCTGTCCAAGACCACCCCCGCCCTCGCGTGGCTCGCCATCTTCTCGGTGTACTTCTTCTTCTTCTTCTTCGCCTCCACCTGGGGTCCCGTTGTGTGGGTGTACCAGTCCGAGATCTTCCCGCTCCGTGTCCGCGCCAAGGGCACCGGTGTATCGACCATCTCCAACTGGTCGTGGAACGCCGTCATTGCCAAGATCACCCCCAAGATCATTGCCAAGGTCGACTTCCTCGTCTACCTCATCTTCGGCTCGACCGGCATGCTCATGGCGCTCTTTGTCTACGTCTTCGTTCCCGAGACCATGGGCAAGTCGCTCGAGGAGATGGACGAGCTCTTTGGCTCTACCGGTGCCAAGAAGTCCGACGTTGAGTTTGCTGCCAAGCAGGCCAACTAAGCGATCGAGCATATTACCTGGCTTGATCGGTCTGTTACCTTCTACATACTATCATCACCCCCCTTCCACATTTAGTGTATTGCAACGATTGCCAATGAGAATAAACGGTCTGGCACTCGAAACAACCAAGCTTGGCATAGGGGTGTGATGGGCAACAGCAGCCGCCTTGGCTGTCATGGTCTGCAGTCTGCCGGTCATCGTCGATCAGCATCACTGTTGGGCAGAGCCAGCGGCAAGTTTGTCGCGGAGCACACGGCGCAGGATCTTGCCAGACGCAGCACGCGGGATGGCGTCGATGAACTGCACACCGCCACGCAGCTGCTTGTGCTGGGCAACATGGTCAGCAATGAACGTCTGGATCTCAGCCTCGGTGGCTGTCTGTTCTGGCTTGAGCACCACAAAGGCGAGGGGCAGCTCGCCCACAGCCTCGTCGGGACGGCCAATGACGGCCGCATCGGCGATCTTGGGATGCATGAGGAGCTTGCCCTCAAGCTCGGCAGGAGGCACCTGCAGACCAGCGTACTTGATGAGCTCCTTGAGACGGTCAACAATGGTCAGATGGCCATCGGCGGAGATGACCGCCACATCGCCAGTGTGGAAGTAGCCATCGGCATCGATCGAGGCGGCTGTGGCCTCGGGGTTGTTGTGGTAGCCCACCATGACGTTGGGGCCACGAACCCAGAGCTCGCCAGCCTCGCCAGCACCAACGTCTGATCGATGGATGGATGGACGAAGAGAGTAAGCTTCGACGCGACCATCACCAACAGACGCGTGATGGACAGCCATGACTCACCCTTGCCAGTCTCGGGGTCGACAAGGCGAGCCTCGATGTTGGGTGCAAGCACACCAATCGAGCCGTGCACAGGCTTCTTGAGCGGGCACAGACTGATGAACGGCGTCGTCTCGGTCAGACCATAGCCCTGCACCGAAATAACACCGAAACGCTTGGCGATCGTCTCGGAGATGGCGGCAGGGAAGGGGGCAGCGCCAGTCACAACGCGCGAGAGGGCGACAGGTCAAACTTGTCGACGATCGGGTGGCGGGCGAGGCCAGAGCGACGGGCGGCACAATGAGGGCCGTGCGGATCTTGTGCGTCATCATCGTCTTGAGGAAGAGGAGCATGTCGAACCTGAACATGACGGACACGGGGATGCCCTGTAGCACAGCCAATCAAAGATGGTGGCGATGAGCGGCAGCCAGACATTGCAGCAAGATACGACGTGACTTACGGCATGCGGGACCAGGTGGATGAGCAACTGCAGAGCATACATGTGGAAGAACGGCAGGAATCCGATCCAGGCATCGTTCTCGATCTGGTACTCGTCCACAAAGGCAAGCGTCTGGAGCACGTTGGCGACCATGTTGCGGTGCGATGTGACGACGCCCTTGCTCCTGCCGGTCGTGCCGGACGAGTAGGTGAGGTACGCAGGCTTGTGGGCAAGCTCATCGGCCGTGAAGCGACCTTGTGTACGGCGCCGTCGAGAAGAGCGACGAGACGGGCTGCACAGACTCGATGGCCTCGGGGGCAATCACAAACACGCGGGCAGCAGGGATGCCAGCCTGTTCGGCAGCAGCAAGACCGTTGGCGAGCGTGTCCTTGTCGACAATGAGGACCGAGGCGGCCGAGTCCTTGAGCTGGTAGAGCAGCTCCTCGATGGTGTAGGTCGAGTTGACGGTCGTCACCGTGCAGCCTGGAAGATACGACGCGATGCGAGGCGATGCGAGGCAAGATCAGCAGTGTGCAGGATGCCATGCATGCCGTGGCTGCCCTTACCAGCAAGGAGAGTGCCGTAAACAAGCGACGAGTAGTCGATATTGTTGGCGCTGTACAGTGCCACAACCGACCACGCAGCAAGTCCAAGATCTGTCTTGAGGCCGGTGGCAAACGCCAGCGACTGGTCGCGGACCTGCTGGAAGCTGAGCGACTTGCCGGTGAGGGCATCAATCAGGGCTGGCTTGTCCGGGTTGGCCTGGAAGCGCTCAGAGTCGATCACAAACGAAGCGGCATCGATCTCGGGGACGGAAATGTCGGTGTAGGCGGACGTGAAAACCATGCTTGTGCAGTACTGAGGGCAAACCTGGAATGCGGATCCGTGGGGAAAACCGAGGTGGATGTCGGCACGGATTTGTCCCCTATTGATCAGTACGAGCAATATGGACTTTCTTGCGAGCATCAGCGATCCGACTGCCACTGCAGCTGTGTGCAGTGAGCGCAATGACCAACTCACATTTGGCCAGATCTCTACGTGTGCCCGTGTCCTGGCAGCGTCGCTCGCCAGAGAAACCACCATCCCGTCGGCCGGCTTGCCCATTGCCATCTGCGTGGATGATTCAATTGCCATGTCTGTGACTGCCCTCGCTGTGGTCAGGGCTAAATGCGACTTTGTGCCAGTGGAGTCGACCTGTTTGGCCATACCGGTGCTATGAAGGGGATGCATGCCATTGATCATGTCGAGGCGTATTGTCTTGTGCGCGACGGCCTGCAGGCCAGTGCGCCAGAAGACAAGATTGCCGACTCTGGCTTGGATCTGTCGACCAATACCACCAAGGTACGCTCACGAGACCCCAGTCTGATCATGGTGGCACTGGCCCCCTTTCCGGATCGCGGACTGATGTTTTGCCACAATCAGGCCATACGCGGTGTATCTGGTGCGGCCGCGTGGCCGATCTACAGCCACGAGGAGCTGCTCGCGGCAGTTTCGGAGCGGCAGCAGTCGGCTGCGTGCGGCCAGCCCGCGCCAGGGAATGCGGCCACAAGCCTACTTGCAGGTCTGCAGGTCGCCCGACACCATCGACCAGCGGTAATACCGCCTTTGATGCCATTGTCGACTGTCTGGCCACGCTCGCGACTGGTGGCACTTTTGTGGCGTCGGCTGCCCAAGGCGACTCGGATATCGAAGGCAACGGCACCAAACAGCAGCCTCTCTGGCGCTTGCTCTTTGGCACGGCGGAGCAGAACGCCGATCACGCAGGTTCGTGCCGGTGCTATCCGCTGCTGCTCGCTCCATTGCCAATGTCCTGACATGCACAACCACCTGCTCTTTCATTACCGCCGATGCAAGCTACCAAACATCAAGACAATGTTCCGGTCGTTGGCATCAACTTGGGCATGGACATGGGCATGGACATGAGTATGGGCGACATGAAAGGCATGCCCGACGAGCTCAAGGCCATCTACGCGGAGGTGCTCGGCATCAACGAGAAGGAGCTGATGAAGAGCAGCTCGTTTCTTGAGCTGGGCGGCGACTCCATCTCGGCCGTCAAGATGGCGTCCCGGTCGCGAGAGCTTGGCTTGAATGTCTCAACGTCTCAGATTCTGCACTCAAAGTCGCTGGAACAGCTTGTCGCCGAGAGCAGAAACTCAATGGTTGAGACTGAGGAGTGGCCTCCAGTCAACGTCGCGTGAGTACCTGTTCAGTTTATCCAGATATGAAGGTGCACAGCAGGCTGACAAACTGCAAACAACCTGGAAAGTACTGAAACCCTTGCCGAGATTAAGCACGACTGGACCGACCAACTCGGAGTGGATGCATCGACTATGGACGTATTCCCAGCCACACCGCTGCAATCTGGCATGGTTGCAGCGACGATTCAGGATCGCACCATGTACCTGTACCAGTTTGTGGTTCAGGCAAAGGTTACCATCAATGTGGCTGCACTCGAGGCGGCATTCCGCACGCTCGTGCAGCACCATGCCATCCTGCGCACATCGTTTGTGCCGACATCGACTGGTGGCATTGTGCAGGTTGTGCGGCCGCAGATCAACGAGCGTGATGTTGCACTCGAGCGTGTCGCTCTCACAGCCGACATGGACATTGCCGCGTTCCTCGACCAAGACAAGGCTCGTGGCTTTGCCGTCGGCGACAAGCACTGGATCCGCCTGTCGCTGCTGACCCACACGAACGACTCGCATCCCGTTGTTGTGCTCACGATCCACCACACGCTCTTTGACGGGTGGTCCATGCCACACATCATCAACGATCTTCTAACTGCCTATGCTGGCGCGCCTCTTGCTAAGCGACCCGCATTCCGGTCTGTGGTGGACTACATCGCCGCACAGGATGCAGCCGCCACCGAGTCGTTCTGGCGCGAGTACCTTGCTGGTGTTGCACCAGCCGAGCCACTGTCGCTCGGCAAGTGGGACTCTGAGGACGCCTCTGAGGACAAGCCGCTGTCGCTCGAGTGCAGCCTGCCGATGCCGCAGATGCAGGCGGCGTGCAAGGCGGCAGGCGTCACAGCGGCCGCGTTCCTCAAGGCGGCATGGGCCATGACGCTGCGCAAGTACACGCGATCCAGCGATGTCGTGTTTGGCCAGGTCGTGTCGGGACGTGACATTCCCGTTGCTGGTGCCGATCGGTGAGTCGCATGCTGTTGTTGCTGCTTGTGGCTTGTGTGCATGACCCATGACTGACACTTGCACATGCATCCTTGACTGCAGCATTGTTGGAGCCATGATCAACACCGTGCCGTGCAGAGTGCGCATCGAGTCGGACACCACTGATGCAGCCGATGTGCTTCGTGCCGTGCAGTCGGACCACGGACAGATGCTGCCGCACTCGCACACGGGACTGATCGATGTGCAGAAGTGGAGCGGTCTCGCGTCGGACGCCAAGCTTTTCCAGACACTGTTTGTGTTTGAGAACATGCCAATGGAGGTTAGCGATTCGGACATATTCACGCAACTCAACGACCTTGGTAGCGAGTCAAGGTCACCTGGTCTGGCGTTTGAGCTCATTCTCTACCCAAGTGAGACAACTCTTGGCATGAAGGTCAAGTACAACTTTGAGCAGCTGTCACACATGCAGGCGTCGTCGATCCTGGCCGAGTTTGACTTCACGGTCGGCCAGCTTGCATCTGCAGTCGCATCCAAGTCATCGATCGAGCCGCTGTGGGATCTGTCGCCTGCTCAGACGCAGCTGCTCGGCGCACACAGCTTCGGACCGCTGGTCGATCTGCCATACGAGGCAGTGCACCGCGGCTTCGAGGCACGCGCTGTCGAGCATCCCGACTGGACGGCCGTCGAGTATGGCGACGAGTCGATCACGTATGGCGCGATGGACAAGTGCGGCACTCTGCTTGCCAACCAGATCGTCGCACTTGGCGGCATTGGCGTTGGCTCACGCGTCGCAGTGATCATGCAGCGGTGCCTCGAGTTCCCGCTTGCACTGCTCGCTGTGCTCAAGACTGGCGCGACGATTGTGCCGCTCGACTCCAAGTTCCCAGCCGAGCGCATCCGGTTCATTCTCGCCGATGCAGGCGTGACGGTTGTGCTGTCGACCGAGTCTGAACAAGAGCACATTGACAAGCTGCAGCTGCCATCCACCGTGCGAGTTGTGATGGTGTCGGCCGATGCTCTCAAGACAGCCGCATCAACCAAGGACGTTGTCGCATTCCAGGCATCGGCTGACATGCAGCACGCCGCATCTCGATCGGATGTGTTCATGATCGTGTACACATCAGGCTCGACGGGCAACCCCAAGGGCGTGCCAGTGCCGCACGCCGGTGCCGTCAACGTCATTGCGCTCACGTCGCCCAAGATCGGATGTGTGTCTCGTGCCCGTGTCATGCAGTTCATGGCCATTGGATTCGACGTCTGCCAATGGGAAGTGTGGGGATCGCTGTGCCACGGATGCACGCTTGTGATGCGTACGGATGACGTATTCGAGAAGATCCCGACGGTCGACGTCTTGATGATCACACCAACGGGTCTCGCTCAGCTTGGAAGCCCCGCCGACTATCCCCGACTCAAGTATGCAACTGTCGCTGGCGAAGTCTGTCCCCAGGTGTTGAAGGATATGTGGGCTTCCAAGGCCACTTTCGTCAATGCATACGGACCGTCGGAGCTGTCCATCATCTCGCACGTTGCAAGTATTGGTGCTCTTGAGGACGTGTCTGTTGGCACTCCAGTCACCAATGCCTCGTCGTACATCCTGGACGAGCAGATGCGTCGCGTGCCTGCTGGTGTGATGGGCGAGATGTTCATTGGCGGCATTGGCGTGTCGCCTGGATACATCAACCTTCCCGAGATGACGGCCGACAAGTTCCTGGCCGATCCGTTTGCGAGCAGCGAGTTTGCAGCCAAGTGTGGCAGCCGCATGTTCAAGACGGGCGATCTCGGACGCATGCTTCCCGACGGCCGTTTCGAGATCATTGGACGCCGCGACGACCAGGTCAAGCTCAAGGGATACCGCATTGAGCTGGACGAGGTTGCAGCCGCACTGATGAAGCACCGCGTGTAACGGCAGCCGCAGCGATCGTCAAGGACAAGACGCACCTGGTTGGCTTTGTGACACCGGCCGACATTGACGCCGACGAGCTGCGTGATGTGGTGTCGGAGCACCTGCCAGCGTACATGGTGCCGGCCGTGTTTGTGGGACTGGACGCCATGCCGACCAACGCCAACGGCAAGACGGACAAGAAGGCACTCGCCGCCATGGACGTTGTGATTGCTGTCGAGAGCCTGTCGAGCGATGCCGAGATGCGCATGGCAGCCGTGTGGGCCGATGTGCTTGGTGTGCCAGTCGAGTCGATCGGCCGCAACACGTCGTTCTTTGCACTTGGTGGCGACTCGATCTCGGCCATTCGTCTTGTTTCCAAAGCCAAAACCGCCGGCTTCGCTGTCACCACTGCCCAGATCTTCAAGTCGCCCCGGCTGTCGTCGCTCACTACCGCCGCCAAGATCGTTGCCACCGTCGATGACGCACAGCTGTTTGCGCCAGTCTCTGGCCCTGTGCCGTTGACGCCCGTCCAGCACAAGTTCTTCAACCACCCGTGGCTGGACATCAACCACTTCAACCAAGGCTTTGTTGTCAAGCCACGCGATGCCCTCGACGCTGCGTCTCTGCGCTCGGCCATCGCTGCACTTGCCACGCACCACGACGTGTTCCGCACACGATACACGCGCACTGTGGATGCTGTATCTGGCGCCATCGCTTGGTCGCAGCACATCCTGGCACCTGTCGCCATTCCCGCCGTCAACGTGCCGTTTGTGCCGCTTGCTTCTGCCGACGACCTCGAGGCCGCCGTTCGCAGCGTGCAGCAGTCGCTGTCCCTTACCGACGGCCCTGTCTTTGCAGCATCGCTGTTTGGTCTTCCTGACGGCACGCAGCGTCTGCTGTTCACAGCACACCATCTGGTCGTGGATCTCGTGTCGTGGCGCATCCTGCTGGACGACCTGCAGACGCTGCTGACTGGCGGCTCGCTGCCGCCCAAGACGCTCTCGTTCAAGACGTGGTCAGAGCAGCAGACCGAGTTTGCGGCCCAGCTCGATGCCGCCAGCATTGCCAAGTGGGACGCATACATGGGTCGCGACGACGGCTTTGGTCAGCAGCCCGATGTGGCGTCTGCCGATGGTGCTCTCGTGGCATCCACGGTGCACAACAGTCGCGGCATCGTGGATGCATCGATCACCAGCCAGCTGGATGCCGCCAACATGCCGTATGGCACCAACATCCAGGACATTGTGCTTGCTGCGCTCACACTCGCACTGGCCGATGTGCGGTCGTCGGCAGACAGCAACGGCAGCCACCAGCTGTGCATCGATCTCGAGGGCCACGGACGCGAGCCGTGGACTGACGGTCTCGACGTCACCAACACGGTCGGCTGGTTCACGACGGTCTACCCAGCCATGTTCACGGCGTCTCGCGAGTCGCACATTGGCGACGTGCTGCGGCAGGTCAAGCACAAGCTGCGCAGTGTGCCGCACAAGGGACTGTCGTATGGCGCCATCAAGCACCTTGCGCCATCCAGCAACGCCACGGCAGCCGTCCAGTCGCATGCCGGCCATCGCGTGTCGTTCAACTACCTCGGCCGGTTCCAGTCGCTCGAGGGCGAGGATGCGTTCTTTGCCATGGACACGACGCTCAAAGAGACCTGGTCCATCAACCCAAACGACAAGCTGTTCCACCCATGCACCATTAACTGTGGCCATTATGGAGCGGATCTTGTGCTGGCTGTGACATCTGAAGAGTTCATGATGACGGCAGAGATGCTCGAGTCATGGACAACGCAGTGGTCAGTGTGGATGCAGCGCATTGTTGCGCACTGCACAGATGCTGCGACGATCGGCGGCCGCGTGCTTGCCGATGTGCCGCTGCTGCCGTCCGAGTCTGCGCTTGCCGAGGCAGAGTCTGAGTCGCTCACGGTGCTTGGACTGCGGCCGGTTGATGTGGACGACATGTACCCGGTCACGCCGCTGCAGCTTGGATTCCTGTCTGCGATGATGCGCGACCCGAGCGAGTACGTTGTGCAGACAGTGCTGGACATCCGCGGCGATCTGGACATTGGGACACTGCAGAAGGCGTTTGCCGCTGTTGCCGCGCAGTTCCCGATCATGCGCACGACGTTTGTGGCGACCAGCGGCGGCCTGATCCAGGTTGTTGCCAAGGCGGACCACAGCGAGTGGACAAACAGTGCGGACACGTGGCCGGTCGAGACGCAGTCGCTTGATGCCATGACAGACGCGTTCCTTGCATCCGACCGCCAGCGCGGCTTCAGCATGGCAAGCAAGTCGTTCCAACGATTCCACAGCGTCGCGCTTGCAGGTGAGATGTGCATTGCCTCGATGACGCCTACATGTGTACTGTATGGCTTGCGCTGACCGCCATCGATGCATTCGACATTCCATATACAATAGATGGCCGCGTCCGCCTGTTCTGGACGCAGCAGCACTCTGTCACAGATGGATGGTCGCTGCCAATCATCGAAAGCAACCTGATTCGAGCATGTGCCGGCCAGCCGGTGGTCGCCGAGGGAGCCTCGTTCCGTGACTATGTCGAGTGGCAGATCGGTCAGTCTCCCGACGCCAGCCAGGCGTTCTGGGCCGAGTCGCTGTCGCTAGTCGCCAACACATCCAAGCTGTCGCTTCCGAACCCCGATGCCGACGCACTTCTTGGTCCCAAGTACAAGGCATTTGACAATTCTGTGACGCTTGCACGACTGAACGAGGTGTGCAAGACGCAGGGCATCACGGTTTCGACACTGCTGCGTGCCGCCTGGGCCATGACATTGCGGCACTACACACGCAACGAGCACGTCGTGTTTGGCTCAGTTGTGTCGGGACGCGACGGCGGCATCGACGGTCTGGGCCAAACGGTTGGTGTGCTCATCAACACGATCCCCGTGCCGGCTCACTTGACGGACGACATGACGGCGTCGCAGCTGCTCGCATCGATCCAGTTGTTCTCTGCGGACGCAATGCCGCACTCGCACTGCTCGCTTGTGGACGTGCAGCGATGGTCGGGTGTGCCAACGACGGACAAGCTGTTTGACACGATCATGGTGTATGAGAATTACCCGACGAGCGACACTGACGGCATGAACCTGCCATTCAGCTTCGAGCCGGTACAAGCCAAAGAGTTCACCGATTCATCAGTGTCTGTTTGCGTAGTGCATAAAGGCAGCACCATCGGGATCGCCTGCTCGTTCGAGGCACACAACGTCCACGAGGCCGTTGTGCGGTCTATGGTTGACAAGTTTGCGACTGTCCTTGGTCAACTCGCAGGCGACACAGCGATCGACGGCAAGATGACGGTTGCTGAGCTTGACCAGCTTACAGTTGAACAGCAGCTGTTACTCGACACGCACAGCTTCGGACCAGTTGTGGATCTGCCATACGAGGCAGTGCACCGCGGCTTCGAGGCACGCGCTGTCGAGCATCCCGACTGGACGGCCGTCGAGTATGGCGACGAGTCGATCACGTATGGCGCGATGGACAAGTGCGGCACTCTGCTTGCCAACCAGATCGTCGCACTTGGCGGCATTGGCGTTGGCTCACGCGTCGCAGTGATCATGCAGCGGTGCCTCGAGTTCCCGCTTGCACTGCTCGCTGTGCTCAAGACTGGCGCGACGATTGTGCCGCTCGACTCCAAGTTCCCAGCCGAGCGCATCCGGTTCATTCTCGCCGATGCAGGCGTGACGGTTGTGCTGTCGACCGAGTCTGAGCGCGAGCGTATCGACCAGCTGCAGCTGCCATCCACCGTGCGAGTGGTGATGGTGTCGGCCGATGCTCTCAAGACAGCTGCATCAACCAAGGACGTTGTCGCATTCCAGGCATCGGCTGACAAGCAGCACGCCGCATCTCGATTGGATGTGTTCATGATCGTGTACACGTCAGGCTCGACGGGCAACCCAAAGGGCGTGCTCATGCCTCACTATGGCATCGTGAACGTCGCACTCTCAGGTCGTTCCGTATTTGGCGTTTCGCCACAGACTCGCATGGCACAGTTCATGGCTATCGGCTTCGACGGCTGCCAGTGCGAGATCTGGACAGCGCTCTGCAATGGCGGCACTCTTGTGCTCCGTGAGGAAGATGCTTTCGCCACCATTGCCAAGGTCGACGCCATCATCATCACACCAACCGGTCTATCGCAGCTTGGCGACCCGTCCAACTTCGCTGGTCTCAGGTTTGTGAGTGTTGCCGGCGAGGCGTGTCCCAAGGAGCTCAAGGATCTGTGGTCGTCCAAGGTCACGTTCACGAATGCATATGGACCGTCTGAGATCTCGATCATGTCGCACGCCGCCAAGCTCACTGTTGGTGATGATATCACAATCGGATCTGCCATCGATAACGCTTCGTGCCACATCCTTGACGAGCAGATGCGTCGCGTGCCTGCTGGTGTGATGGGCGAGATGTTCATTGGCGGCATTGGCGTGTCGCCTGGATACATCAACCTTCCCGAGATGACGGCCGACAAGTTCCTGGCCGATCCGTTTGCGAGCGGCGAGTTTGCAGCCAAGTGTGGCAGCCGCATGTTCAAGACGGGCGATCTCGGACGCATGCTTCCCGACGGCCGCTTCGAGATCATTGGACGCCGCGACGACCAGGTCAAGCTCAAGGGATACCGCATTGAGCTGGACGAGGTTGCAGCCGCACTGATGAAGCACCCGCGTGTGACGGCAGCCGCAGCGATCGTCAAGGACAAGACGCACCTGGTTGGCTTTGTGACACCCGGCCGACATTGACGCCGACGAGCTGCGTGATGTGGTGTCGGAGCACCTGCCAGCGTACATGGTGCCTGCCGTGTTTGTGGGACTGGACGCCATGCCGACCAACGCCAACGGCAAGACGGACAAGAAGGCACTCGCAGCCATGGACGTTGTGATTGCTGTCGAGAGCCTGTCGAGCGATGCCGAGATGCGCATGGCAGCCGTGTGGGCCGATGTGCTTGGCGTGCCGGTCGAGTCGATTGGGCGCAACACGTCGTTCTTTGCGCTCGGTGGCAACTCCTTGAACGCGATCGTTCTCGTCCGCAAGATCCAGTCCACCTTTGACTGCCCGGCTCTGTCCCTGCAGACCGTCTTCAAGCATCCGACCCTTGGACTGCTCACCAGGGCAGTTCTTCCAGCCGCACGCAAGACTTCCATCAAGGATGAGAGCAGCAACACGAATGTCATCCGTATCGCCTGTCTCCACGGCCAGGCTTCCAACCCGTCCACATGGAGTTCCAGCTGTCTGGTCTCAAGGCACACTTTGGCGACAGCATCGAGTTTGTGTTTATCCAAGCACCTTTCAAGACGTCTTCTTCACGTAAGTCTCCTCTGTCTGATCACGCATGCTTCTATCCCACAACTGACATCCTTCTGTCATCCCCACAGCCATGAGTGAGATCTATCCCGATATGGAGTGGTTCGAGTGGCATCCCAAGTCCAAGGCGATCGACCAACTGGACGTTGAGCGTTTGTCGTCGTACATCGTGGACCGTCTTGCATCCCTTGGTCCCATTGACGGTCTGCTGGGCTTCTCGCAAGGTGCCATGGTCATTGAGATCCTCGACAAACTCGCCGAAAGTCGCAAGATCCAGCGCACATGGCAGTTTAGTGTTCTTCTCTCTCCCCTTCGCCTTGACCAGACAAGCCACCATATCCCAGGGGTATTGGTACAAGGCGGCGATGTTGGTGGTATCAGCATCCCATCCATTCACGCGCACGGCAGTAACGAAGACGCAGCGTTCCGCACTGGTCTGCGGTCTTCATACAGAGCCAACATGCGACTCGACCTTGTTCACGACTGGCCATGACATTCCACGAGATGGCGAGTTTGTCAAGGATCTTGTTGGCGCGATCGTCAAGATGGCAGGATCGGAGCTGGCGTGTTGAGACTGCTGAAGGTTTGTGGCGCATTTGGACGGGCAAAGACCAAAGTAATAAGAGAGGTTTATGGACAGGTGCAAGCTCAGTTAAAAGACTCCGTCGGGCATGATCGTTGGGCTTGGCGTATTGGGCAGGTTGGTTGACGTTGACTCTGATTCCTGCGATCCTTTGCTGGAGATGTGCTTGAAGAAACGGGCCTTGAAACCCTTTGCGCTGTTGATCAACTTATCCTTGGACGCCTTTGGCTTGGCTGGTCGCTTCGAGTGTTGCAGGGCCAAGCGGAACAACTCCATGGTCGCAAAGGAGCACAAAGCAAATGCAGGGATACAGAGATTCATGAGAACCGACTGCTCCCGTGTTCGTTTCATAGCCGACATCCCCAAGCCGGCGAGAAGGACACTGCACCCAACGATCGCAAAAAGAGAGTAAACGACTTTGAAAAACGGCGTTGTGGCTGGAAGTCGACGCAGCACGCAGAATAGGAGGAGGCATTGTTGGGAAACATCATACAGCCCAACAACTCCTGACCAAATCGCAGATGCAATGTGGCTTTTTGGCGAAAAGCCTCGGACACGAACGAGCTAAAGCCAGTGGCGACGTAGAAGACACTGATGACGGCGATGGCGATCTGGACACGAGTAATCGTGATGGGCTTGATGCTGCTAAAGAGAGATGCGAGTGTCTTGAGAAACTCGAGCTGCGTAAGCACGAATACTGATGTCACCGAGTACAGCGAGCTCGCTGCTGAAACCGACACAGCAGGGTCAATGCTGAATACGCACGCAACTTGCAGAGCGGCGGCAGGAATGACCAAAAGGCACGAGACTCGCAGGCCGATGGAGTAGATAGTCGGCGACATGCGGTAGAAGACGATGAAGAAACCGCCGGCGGCGAGCACCTCGATTGCGGCCATTACCACGCACATCTGACCGGCTGTGCTGTCCATTTTCGTGGGGCAGGTTGCGTTCCAAGCAAAAAACGTGTGTTTATCTGGTCAACGGAAGGACCTAGGCATGCAAACAATGGCAAGACGTCACTCGAGACAATGAAGCAGGTTGTTCTTGCAGCTTGTGTAACGCGAACTCGATGGCAACAGCACTCGATCCATTGACGTGGGCATGGCAAACGAAATCCAGGCTTCGCGCGATGGTGACTGGATACGGGAGAAAGGCTGCTGTCGATACGTCGATATGGGAAGGGATATGGCTTGTTGCATTGCAGACAACAGCCAGATGCAACCATGCGAAACGAACCATCCTAGAATTGACGTCTCGATTTATTGGGGGAACAGTGTGGGAGTCGGACCGCCAGGTGACATGCCAAGCTCGACCGTCGGTGTCGGCGTTGGTCTGGAAGACACTTCTCTTGACTGTATCAGCCTGCTCACGGTATTCATGCGTGGCGCTTTTGTGTTTTGGTCGGGCTTGGCAGCCTTGGCAGCCTTGGCAGGCTTGACGCTTGGCCGTTTGACCCTGTACAGCGCGACTCGAAATGTCTCCATCGCCGCAAACGAGCAGAGCCCAAAGGCAGGAATGACAAGATTCATCAGGGCGGTCTGTGGCAAGGATCGCTTCCTGGACGCGAGGCTAATTCCAAGGAACATCATGCTGCACCCAAAGACGGTCAGCGCCATGTATCCGACCCTGAATCCGATACTGACTCCTGGCAAGCGACGGAGAACGCAAAAGAGCAACAATGACTGCTGACCCAGATCATAGAGACCAACGAGACCCGACCAGGCTGCCGAAGCGATTGTCAAAATGGTCATGTCTGATGAATAGAGCATGAGGAACAAAAGTGGGGAGGCGATGTATGCGATGCTGGCGACGCCAACAAAGATCTGAGCCTTGACAATGGCGCTGTCCGTGATGGTGGAGAAGAGCGCAGCCAGAGTTTTGAGGAACTCGAGCTGCGTGAGCGCAAACGACGACACGACCGAGTAAAGCAGCATTGTGAACCCAACCGTGCGATGCGGATCGCCTTGCAGGATGGGTGAGAGTGGTACGGCGGTTTGGGTAATGGCGATTGGGATGACCAGCACGCACGAGATGCGCAGGCCGGCCGAGTATCTGGTGTGGGACATGGTGCGGAACGCGTACAGAAAGAGGATGGCCGCGACAACCTCGGCTGCGGAGAGGCCGATGCAGGCATAGATGAGTGGATCCAGTGCCGGCATGCGTCGCTGTTGGATATTGAGGCAATCGCGAGTTGGTTGTTTCGGTGGGAGGGCCGTTTGTGCCGCCGATACATATGGGTCGGTGGAGATGGGTGGCACCGCAAAACCCCGCAAGCGTGGTTTGCGATTCCACGACAGACCAACATGAGCACAGGCATGCCCGGCGGTGGGCAGCCGCAGACGAGTCTGGGCAACAGCAGCAGCAACAGCAACAAAAACAACAGCAGCAGCAGCAATGGGCCCAGCAGTGTCAGCCACAGAGGCAGCGGCAGCCGGCTCGGTCGTGCGTCGTTTGCGGCAAGCCGGCGCTGTTCATGTGCTCGCTCTGTGGCCCTGCAGCAGGCAGTGCAGCAGCACCGGCAGCGACAACAGCGGCATCGCCGGCACCAGCGGCACCAGCGTGCTACTGCTCGACCGACTGCCAGACGCAGCACTGGGCTGAGCACAAGCAGGTGTGCGAGGGCGTCGCTCGTCGACGCCGGGAGCTCGCTGCCCAACAGCAGCAGCAACAGCAACAGCAACAGCAACGGCAGTCGCAGCAGGCAGCAGCGGTAGCAGCAGCAGCAGGAGGAGGTACGGTGCAGGCGCTGTGCACGGTACGTTACCCGCACCGCCACCTGCCCAATGTGCAAGCGTCTGTCCACCTGTTGTGCGCAGCGGCTGCCAACAACTCCATGACGCCACATCTTGAGCCACGGCCGTTGATGGCTGGCTGGCTGGCTGGCTGGCTGGCCGACTGACTGACTGACTGACTGACTGGCTGACTGGCTGGCTGGCTGGCTGACAGACAATGGCAGCGCTGCTACCGAGGAGCCGACCGAGGAGGAGCGCATGGAGGACATCAAGTACTCCATCTTGCAGATCTTCACCATCATCAAGCCCGTCGTCATCTGCATCCTGCTCTCGGTCCTCTGGGTCAAGCTGTCCAACCCCGTCGAGCCTCTCTACGATTCCCGGTGAGTGAGGGGCCTGGACCGGTCCAGCCGAGATCGGTCCATTCTGACATTTCCCCATCGCACAGTGCGCCTGTCTTTGCGGCTCCCTCGTCTGTCAGTGTGGGGACTGCGTTTGGCACAAAGGGCGACGGCTCAGACGGCACCTCGGTCATCACGGCCCTCATCATTCTCGGGCAGATTGTCGTTGCGACCGTCGTGATTGCCTGTCTGTTCCGATACAACCAGATCAAGGTGCCTTACCCCGCTCCTCTTGGACTGCGCGCGAGCTTGCTGGTGGCTGACAGTCGCGTGTCAAACAGGTTATCTATGGCATCTTCATCTTTGTCGTGATGCTGCTCCTTGGATACTTTGGATACGTGCTCGGTGCAACGCTGCTCAGCATTGCGGCTCTGTCGCTCGACTGGATCACGTTTGTCTTTTTCCTGTGGAACCTGGTCGCCGTCGGCCTGGCCGTCATCTTCTGGCGCGGCCCCATGATCATCCAGCAGGGCTACCTTGTTGTCATGAGCTCCATGATGGCCTTTTCGCTGTCAACTCTTCCCGATCTCGTCACTTGGATCCTGCTCGGCCTGCTGGCAGTTTGGGACTTGATCGCCGTCCTGTGTCCGTTTGGCCCACTGCGCATGCTGATCGAAAGCACTGGAAACGGCCGTGACATTCCCGCTGCTCTGATCTACAATGGTCAGTCGCAACGTCGTGCACACTGGGAGGTTGTATGCCCTCGGCGGTGGAATTGACTGACACGCCGCGTGGCGGCAAACAGCACCCATGTCCATGATGGCCAGTCCCGGCTCGCTCCCGTCTACACGCCTCCCAACACTAGAACCTGAGCCGCCGCGGCTCGAGGCTGACATCTACGTTGCGCGCGCGTCGCCACAAGTGCAAAACGCGCATCTGCAACAACAGCCGTTTGCTGGGCAGGCATTCCATGGCACCACGCACGATGCGTCTCAGCGTGGAAACAGCTTCTACTCGTCCATGGACGGACCCGGAGCCGCACAGTCGGATAGATCTGGCGGGATCGAACTGCGGCCCGTGCTTGGTCGCGCAACAAGCGACCATAGACCAGGCTCTTGGGACCCGCAGAGACCATCACGGGACCCAGAGCTGTCATACAGTCGGACGGCAGCGCCGGCATCAGCCCCGAACCGGAGGCGGCAGCCGGCCAAGACGTCGTTGAAGAAGACGACAATGGCGTCCGTCTGGGTCTCGGAGACTTTGTGTTTTACAGTGTCCTTGTCGGCCGCGCATGTGAGTCGTCATTTTGTGTTGTGGCTTGCAGTCCTCATGCGACCCGTCTAACACGTCGGACGGCATTGTGCACCGCCAGCGCTGTTTGACTGGATCACCACCGTGTCCACCATTGTCGCTGTGCTTGCCGGTCTGAGCATGACCATTTTCTTGCTCGGCATCTACCGCAAGGCGCTGCCTGCGCTGCCCATCAGTATTGCGTTCGGCATCGTGTTCTACCTCTTCAGCTCCACCATGCTCATGCCATTCACCAACAACCTCACCGACCTGCCCATGCCCTTGGTTGTCAAGGTCGGGGATCCCAGTGGGCTGTGGGTCGGCAAAACAGGCGGCGGCGGCATGATATTCATATGAAGATGGGATAGAGACTGTTATATATTTTGCACACTTGGACTGTAGAAGGGCGACGGCAAGCCTTGTAGTAGCATCAGTGGGAGGTCTCGACCATGGAGCGGAACACGCCGGCCTCGTTGCCATGAGCTGCTGCGGCGAGTCAAACTCGACAATCTCGCCGGCAGACAGCACCATGACGCGGTCGTAGTCCATGATCGTGTTGAGCCGGTGCGCAATCGTGAGCACCGTCGAGTCGGCAAACTCCTCGCGCAGACACTTTTGGATGATGGCATCCGTCTCGTAGTCGACATTGGCCGTGCCTCGTCCATGATCAGGATGCGCGGCCGCTTGAGCATCGCGCGTGCAAGACACAGCAGCTGGCGCTGGCCGACCGACAGGTTCTCGCCGTTCTCCTGCACCTCGCCGTCCAGACCGCCGTCCGACTCGGCCACCTTGGTCTTGATGTTGGCACGCTCGAGTGCGTCCCACAGCTCGGCGTCCGTGTGCTGGCCGAACGGGTCCAGGTTGCGGCGGAACGTGCCCGAGAACAGCACGGGGTCCTGCGGGATGATGCCGAGTCCCGACCGCAGATCCTGCAGACCGAGATCCGTCGTCTTGAGGCCGTCGACAACAATGTCGCCGCCAGCCGGCTCGACCATGCGGAACAGCACCTGCATGAGCGACGACTTGCCCGAGCCTGTGCGGCCAACACACCAATCTTCTCCTTGTCGTGGATGGTGAACGACACGGTCTTGAGCACAAGCGGCAGGTCTGGCGCGTACGCATCGACACGTCCTTGAACTCGATGGCGCCAGTCGCGGGCCAGCCAGTCGGTGGACGCACGTCCGTGATCTCAGCAGCCTCGACCTCGAGATGGTTGGCATAATGGTCGACACGCTCACGGCGTTCATGGCAATCTCCGTCTCGGTGAACTGACGGATGCACCAGTTGAGCATGGAGGTGACCTGCAGCGCGTACGACAGCGACAGACCGTAGAGAGCAGCCGAGAGCGTCGAGCTCTCGCGGAACACGATGCCAAGAGCAGCAGCGGCAAAGACAAGGAGCGCACCAAGCAGCTCAAAGCGGACCGAGATCCAGCGCTGGGCAGACAGGAGCAGGAAGTTGGGGGCGTTGTTGGTATCCACGAGCTTCTGGTTGAGACGCACAAACCGCTGCTGCTCGCCGTATGCGCGGATGGTAGCGATGCCGTTAGCGTCTCGCCGATCAGCGCGTACAGGGGTGACCGGGCAAGAGAGTCGATCCGCTTGAGCTCGCGCGACGATGCGCGGTACAGCTGCTGCACGAGGTAGTAGAGACCAAACACGGGAATGAGAGGGGCGATGAACGCGGGGGTGGCGTACACAATAAGGGCGAACAGGGAGATGACCGACGCGAATGTCTGGAGGAACATGCGGAATGATTCCATGAGCGCATCATCGATACCGTCCTGGTCCTTGGAGAAGCGGTTGATGATGCGGCCAAGCGGTGTCGTGTCAAAGAAGGAAGTCGGTGCACGCACGATGCGCTTGATGGAGCCCTCGTGGAGAACACGTGCAGCACGGGTGCAGTGGATGGCAAAGTAGACGCCAAAGATGTACGTGCCGATGGCCTGGAAGATGGACCATGCCCAGTACACAGCAATGTACGTGCCCTGCGAGAACGACGGGATCTGGTTGTTGGACCAGACGACGAGCCAAAAGTCGTTGCCGATACGCGTCGCCTGGACAAGCGCGAGCGTGAAGATCAAGCCAAACAGGAACATCACGCCACCGGCAGCCTTGAAGTAAGAGAGCCACACGGTCGAGTCGACGGTTCCCTTGGCGCGCTCCTCGGTCTGCATGAGCTCGCGGGTGCCGTTTCCAGTCTTCTTGGCAAGAGCCTCTCCGATACGCTTCGAGTTGGACGCATCGGCAGCAGTCTTGGCATTGGCCTCCTCCTCGCTGTCGCTGTCGGCTTCCTCGTCGTTCTCGTCGGCCTCGTCAACGCCGCCATAGCTGCGCATCAGAGTGGCAAACTCGCCGTCGGCCGTCATGAGCTCGGCATACGTGCCTTGCTCGGCCACCTCGCCGTCCTTCATCACAACCACGTAGTCGACACGCGGCAGGAAGTGCAGCTGGTGCGTGACAAGGATGCGTGTCTTGCCAGCGAGTGCACCTTGCAGACAGTTGTCAAACAGGTAGCGACCGACGTGTGCTGCAAGGGGAGGTGGAGTGAGTGAGTGAGGGGAGTGAGTGAGTGAGTGAGTGAGTGAGTGAGTGAGTAGGAGTGAGTGAGTGATGAGTGAGTGAGTGAGTGAAGTGAGTGAGTGATGAGTGAGTGATGAGGTGAGTGAGTGAGTGAGTGAGGGTGAGTGAGTGGTAGTGATGATGAGTAGTGAGTGAGGATGGTATGTCACAGCCAGCCACCAGCCACCAGTCACGGTACACGCCACTCACCATCGACGGCAGACAGAGGATCGTCGAGCAGCGCAATCTGGCTGTTGAAGTACACGAGACGCGCAATGTTGATGCGCTGCTTCTGGCCGCCAGACAGGTTGATGCCGCGCTCGCCAATCTGCGTCAGGTCACCGTCGGGAAGGATCTCGAGGTCCTTCTCGAGTGCACAGTCGCGGATGGTGGCCAGGTAGCGTGCCTCGTCGTATGGCAGACCAAACAGGATGTTGTCCTTGACGGATGCGTTCTGGATCCACGCCTGCTGGGGAGCACAGCCGAGCGAGCCAGAGAACGAGACGGTGCCAGAGACACGCTTCATCTCGCCAATGATGGCGTTGAGCAGCGACGACTTGCCAGAGCCGACCGTGCCGACAACAGCGACCAGCTTGCCGCGCGGGATCGTCAGGTTGATGTTGCGCAGCGACGAGAACGCCTGCTTGCAGGAACGCCAGTCTCGGCAACAGTCACGGTCAAATTGTCTTTGCTTGCAGCTGCAGCTGCAGTCTTGCCCTTTGCCTTCTTGTCTTTCTTGCCATGCTTGCTGCCCTTGGCGCTGCCAGAGGCGTTGCCGCCCACACCAGGCGGCGGCGCGTCCCAGATAAACTCGCCGTTCTCGATCTTGAGCGCATAGTCAACGCCTTCAACGAGCAGAGGGCTGGGCATCGAGCTCCTTGGCGAGAAGGAGCGGTTGGATGCGCTGGAGAGCGATCTTGAAGTCGGCGTAGCTGACCACAATGCGCGGCAGGAACATGAGCGGGAATCGCAGCTGGGTGAACCAGGCGAGCGAGGCAAAGATACGGCCCGGATCGAGCGGGTTGTAGAGACCGTAGATGACAAACGAGAGGGACGCGGCGACGACGGGGATCGCAAACGTGAGTGCTGTAACAAACGCGGTGATGATGCTGCAAAGAGAGGCGTCAGTGGATGGCGGCCAGCAGCGACAGAGACATTGAATGAGACTCACCTGCGCTTCAGAATGAGCGCGACCTCCTGGCGACGAATGGATTCGATCTGCTCGAGGAACGGCTTCTCCCAGGTGAAGAACTTGATGACGCGGATGCCCTGGAGGACTTCCTGGGTGAGCTTGACGCGCGTGTCGGTCAGAGGAGCGAGCTGGCGTCTGATACCGGAGACGGTGCGCACGATCCTCGCCTGCAACGGGCCCAGAAGAAGCAGCAGCCCGATGCCAGCAAGCGCAGCCGGGCCGAGCTGCGAGATCAGGAAGATGGAGATGACCAGGATCTGGACAGGGGCAGTCCAGATGGTGTGCATGAAGCCCAGGAACGACTCGATGCGCGAGGCGTCGGTCGACACGATGTTGGTGACCTTGCCGGCATTGAACTCTTGGCGCGAGGCCGCCGACAGACGCATCGACTTGCGGTAGATGAGGCCGACAAAGGCAGCACGGAGGGCCATGCCGGACGTGAGGGCGAGCTGGAAGTAGTAGTTTTGCAGGAGCGTCGACAGGAGCTGGAGCACAAACATGACGCTGACATAGATGAATCTGGTTGTGCAGCATTGCGACAGGGTCAGCGTGAGTGTCTGCAGCAAGTGACGGTGGCGGTGGCTGTTGTGGAGCATCGCGAATGGTGACGTTGGGACTCACCCTTCGCCGAGCGGTGGCATCGGCTCGCCAGCGTGGATGGCAGCCTTGGATCGGGACAGGAACGAGACGGCACCCTTGATCATGTACGGGGCAGCGGTGGTGCACAGATCGGCAACAAACCGGATAAGGCCGTAGGGAGCGAGCTCCCAGAACAGCATGTTCCAGAGGGTCCGAAGCAGCAGCTTGTCGCTGCCGTTTTTGGATTTGACACCGTCGGCATTCGGAGCCGAAGCTGCGCCGCCGTCTTTTGGAGCGGCATCAATGGCTGCTTGCTCTTGGTGCATCTTGGCGACCTCGGCGTTCCAGGCCGTCTCGAGACGGTTGGTGAGGAACTCTGCACGCCACTTGGGGGCCAGCTGCCAGATGTCGCTGCTCTCGAGCGGCCGCCTCCAGCCCGTGTAGAACAGCGAGTTCATCCACGAGAAGGTCACCTTGGACAGGAACGACGCAGATGCCTCTGGCGACACATGGTCGGACGGCGTGGTCTTGGGAGCAGAAGCAGCAGCAGCAGCAGTTTGCGGTGTCGTTGTCGTCGTGGGCAGCATGGCGCTGGCCTTTTCGGTCTTGGCGTCGTCCGTCGCGGCCATGGTGCACGCCGCCGTTCAAGTGCCGAGGGCGTTGGCAAAGCCGCCGGTGCAGATCCCGTTCGGATGTGCACCAACGAATCGGCTCGGGCCGCGTTTGCCGCGTTTGCCGACGTCGGCATGCACCGGCTCGCCGCGCTTGTCAAGACACTCGCACACGCACGCAGCATGCTCATCCACCCGGTTCCAGTGCTCCAGGACAACTACGCCTACGTGCTCGTCTGCCCGCAGACACAGACTGCCGCCGTCATCGACCCGGCCGAGCCAGCGGTCGTCACCAAGGCGCTGCGGCAGCTGGTGTCGCAGGCCACGATCCCAACCCTGGCCGCCGTCAAGAGCATCCTGACCACCCACCACCACGGCGACCACGCCGGCGGCAACATGGGCATGCTCAAGGAGCTGCCGGGGCTGGATGTGTACGGCGCAGACGAGCGGGTGCCGGGACTGACGCACACGCTTGCGCACGGCGATGTGTTCCATGTGGGGTCGATCAAGGTGACGGCCCTGCTGACGCCGTGCCACACACGCGGCAGTGTGTCCTTCCTGTGCGAAGCGCCGGCCGTTGGCTCTGCGAGCGGGGGCTCAGAGGACCGTGCCGTCTTCACAGGCGACACGCTGTTTGTGGGCGGGTGAGTCGCTTGTGGATCTGCTTGCGGCCGAGTGCAACCGGCGGTTGGTGCTCACCTCACCCTTCATCGCGGATCCAACAGATGCGGCCGGTTCTTTGAAGGCACGGCGTCACAGATGCACGAGTCGCTCAACACCATCCTGGCCTCGTTGCCCCCAACGACGGCCGTGTACTGCGGGCACGAATACACGGTTGCCAATCTGCGCTTTGCTGCTAGCATTGAACCGTCCAATACACGCATCGCAGACAAGCTCGCGTGGGCACAGAGCGTTGGGCAGACTGTGCCGTCCACGATCGCCGACGAGCTGGAGACGAACCCGTTCATGCGCGTCGGCCACCGCTCTGTGCAGGAGGCTGTGGGCGTCGCAGGCGATGCCATTGCTGCCATGGATGCGCTGCGCACTCGCAAGAACAACTTTCGATGAACGCCGCTCTGCCTGCTGAACACACACTTGCGCGTTTGCGAGCTTTGTTATCCCGTGATGTAAGGGGTTGCCACAGAAAGCGATTGTGGCACAAGCTAGGCCGGCAATGCGATATGGCTCTGCACACACTCTTGAACGACAAACAATGGCAGGCATACAATACAATGTTCAATATCAGATAAAGGACAAACGACATCAAAAGAGTCGGGATCCGGTCCCGCTGTCGCCACTGCCAATCGACATGTCAAAGTCACAGACCCGGAGGACGGGCGAGCGAGGCTGCATCAGCTGCGGCGATGGCAGTGGCAGCAGTTGTGGGGACGGGGTAGTCACTGGCGCGACACGGGTCGTTCCGCCCGAGTCGCCCGAATGGCGGCTTGTCTGGCTTGTTCTGCCGAGTGGGTCCATGCCAGTGACCGTGATCTCGTCGGAATGAGAGTGCGGCGACACAACGACGACGCCGGAAGTAAGGGGTTGCCCGTGGCGGGTGTGAGCGTCGAGTGTGGGCGAGTGCAGGGCACCGCCGAAACCGCGTCCCGGCTGCGTGTCGAGCCTCAGCGAGGGCATGGACAGCGGCTGTGTCGTGGCGTGCGAGTGGGGTGGTGAAGGCGGGAACGTGGGCGACACCGAGACGTCCAGCGTCCGGTGTGTACGGTCGATGCCCGTCTGCAGCGCGTCAAAGCCAGGATGCAGAGGCCGCTGCATCACAGACGATGAAGGCTCCATTCCCGCGTGCCCAAGATCCATCCCAGAGGCCGACGAGCCGTGCGACTGGATTTGCGGCTGCTGCATCTGCGGCAAGGCGCCTGACGCCGATGCGCGTCTCCTGTGTCCAGCCCCACTCTCACGACCATCGTCATTGTGCGACGCCGTATCCAGCGCAATACCCACGCCCATGCCCATGCCCATGCCGTGAGTAGAACCGCATGCCGAATTCGGCGTCGCAATCGGTGGCATGGCAGCAACAGCTGCACCGCCCATCGGACGTCCAAACGAGTACGAAGCGCGCCATCCAGGTGGACACCTGGCACCAACGCCGATGCCCCCGCCGCCGCCGCCAACATCGTACGCCGACCCAGTTGACTCGAGGATGCAGCGCGGCGGGCTAAACGAGTTTCTGCCATCAAGTTGATGCTGCACGTTATGCGTCGAGTACCGGCTATCGCTGTACGACTCGTCCTCGCGATCGCCAATCATGACGACCTTGACAATCGACATGGGCACCAGACTCTTGGTGTCTGCATGCAGGTCGCCCATGCGGTTGTTTTTGTTTTTGGCGATCCGGCCGTTGCCGTTGCCGTCACGGGCGTCGCCACCATTGCTGTCGGACGACGGCTGTTTGGCGGCTTTGCGACGCCACCCGCACAGCAGCAGTTCCTTGATCGACTGCTGTTTCGGACGGCCAACCATGCCGTCGATGGCTGTCTCAAGGAGCTTGTTCGCATCGCCCAGTCCACGCCGCGGCTGGTTCTGCAGCACCGAGCGGGCGAGCTCCATGCAGGCAAACGACGCAAAGTCGATCGTAAAGACACACGCATCAGTCCTTGGCCACCAGCGGCGGATACCACGGAACAGGCGCGGGTAGAAGAGCCAGAGGACGAGCGCGGTGACGCAGCCATATGCCAGTACAAGGAGAGCGACGTAGGCGAGCTTGAATCGCGTTGACGTTGAGCGGAGGTGCCAAACAAGGAACACGAATAAGCAGGTGTCCTGGGCCGACTGGTACGAGGCGCACAGGACAATGAACCAGTTCTGGGCGTCTGAGATGGACCGTGACCAAGACCGCGGGGCGTAGAGGATAAAGGCGGAGCCGAGGAACACGGCGGACATGAGCGGAGCGAGTGCGTACTGGACGAGCGAGACGACCCGGCGCGACATACCAGGGATGAAGGGCGAGAGCACCTTGAGGAACTCGAGCTGCACGAAGACCATGATGCACATGGTTAGGTACATGAGGACCTGGTGGATGGTGTAGGGGATCTTGCGGTCGCGGGGGGCGACAAGGTTGTTGTTGACGAAGCCAGACAGACAGACGGGGAGGACGAGGAGGGCGACTGTGCGCAGGCCGAGCGAGTACAGGGTGGTTGGCAGGCGAGCCATGCGCACCAGGAAGATGGTTGCAACGACCATGTGCACCATCGAGACCGAGAGGTCGACGGTGTCTTCGAGCTCAAAGACCGGCATGTTGCGGCTGTGTGTGGTGTGTGTGATGTGTGTGTGGTGTGTGTGCCTATCGGCTAGCGACTAGCGACTAACGGCCCAGGAGAGACTCGGCGGCGAGCACGGGCCAGCAGCAGAAAGGCTCAGACGGTCGTTGCACAGGGCCGGGCGGCGCAAGACAAACGTGCGGGCGGTTGAACGTGCAGGCGGCTGTGGAGGGGCGGTGGGGTCTGTCTGCAGGGGCGGGTGAGTCGAGGGCAGGCGGGCAGTGCACGCAGACGGACCGCCAGCGGTGCTCGGGCACTCACACACACGCAGATGGGCACTCACACACGCAGACACGCAGACGCAGACGCAGACGCACGCAGACAGCGAGTGTTTGTCGCAATGGCAGCCAACATCGGCCCTTCTCGTGACGCCGACGGTTTCAGCCGCGATTGGCGCAGGCGGGCGGAGCCATCGCGCGACGCTGCTGGACGCTGCCGGTGCACATACGCAGACACACGGACAGCGGGCGGATGGAGGGAGAATAGAGGGGCACACAGCGGGACAGACCACACACACACACACACACACGCTCTCTCTCTCTCTCTCTCTCTCTCTCTCTCTCTCTCTCTCTCTCTCTCTCTCAGCCAGACAGACACGCACATGGCCGGCGTGCCACTGCACAGCAAATTTTCACGCGTGCTCCGTGACTCACGCCGCCGTTACTCCTGCTCAAAAGCAAGTGTCCAAACGGACGCGATCCGGCGCGTGCCCGTGGTGTCCGCGGCGTCTCTGTTCCTTGCGCCACGATCTCAACCCACACCGTCACCGCCACGGCATCGCTAAACCCCACCGCTGCCACTCAAAAGAATAATGTCGCAACCCGGCTCGCTCCCGTGGCTGGGCATGCTGCTCGCTGCGACGGCCGTCTTTGCGGCAAAGGCTGCTTTCTTGGTGCGCTTCTGGTCCATCCCGCCGTCGCGCTACTCGCACGGCCTTCGCGCTACCACAGCGATTGGCATGCTCGCCGTCACAACCGCCGCAATCATGTACCTCGGTCCTGGCTTCAATACGCACATGGCCATCCGCCTGCCAATGAATCTCGCAAACTTTGCGTTCCTCGGAGTCTTTGTGCTGACAGAGCTCGAGTTCCTCAAGGTCCTGGCGCCGTTTGTTGGCGGATGGTTGTCGCCTGCCGCCGTCGGGTGGGTGCAGCTCGTCGCATTGTGCGGAAACCTGCTTCGTCTTTCGGCCGCGTTTCGAGAATACATGCCCGCGCGGCCAGCGTTCGTCATTGACCGCTTTGGCTTCTACTGGACATTCGCCGTCGGTGCCTACGACTTTATCCAGCAGGCGTTCCTGCTCTACTTTGTGCTCGGCCGCCTCAAGACGGCGTCGGTGATGTTCAGGATCCAGTATGCGTGCATCGTCGGCGTGTCGCTCATCGTGCTGATGCTTACTGGCATCTACACCACGCGGACTGTGACCGCTGGAGTGACGGATCCGTTGGTGTGGCTCGCCCTCGTGCTCGCGGTCCCTATTTTTGCAATGACTTCGTTTGCGGGGATGGAGCTATTGCGCCTTATGCTCAACCAGTCGAAACGCGGCATCGCCGCAAAGAAGCCGCTGTCCCTCAAGCGTCCGTCGTTCCTCAAACCCAAGACTCTAGCTGCTGCAGGCGGCGGCGGCGGTAGCTGTGGGAATGGCAAGGGTAGTTTCAAAAAGAAGATCGTAACAAGCTCAGCAGACTCTCAAGGTGCCAGTGCCCTGATGAGTGCCAAACCATACACCACGCCGTCGCCAAGCGTGATCCCAATCCCACCAACGTCCTCATCTCATATCCTCAGCAATGACACAGCCACGTCCATGTTTGGTAGTGAGTCCAGCATGCCCACAACAACAAGAATATGACTTGATCGTGCCTGCAGTGGAGCACCAATGAAAGCATCTTTCTCAGCCGCTCTCCAGGTTCAAACTGCTGGTTTCACGGGAATCCAACTTTGGTTTTACGGGTATCTGGTTACGGCCCAGATGTCGAACCATCAAACCCAACTGGCAGTTCTCCATCTCCATCGCATCTCCAGGCGGTCGGATAGCCTTGCTAGCCCTTTGATCTCCAGCCAAATGCATTTGGCCACAGCTCGCAGCACCTACCTGCCACGTTCTAGTACTGCAAGTACGAGACAGTGGTCCAGCGAGCACAATGTTTTATCTCTCTCTTCCTCGACCACCCCGCTCAGCATGGCAGCACTGCATGGCTTGGCTACACTCGGCCAAAGTCATGAGCAAACGAATCGGCATGGAATGACGTCCGCTTTCTTGGCCACACGAGAATATCTTGCAACCCACCGAGCCCATCGCACTTCCCAAGATTCAGACTGCTCTTCCCAGGAGCGTATCTTGGGTGCCCAAGATTCAGACTGCTCTTCCCAGGAGCGTATCTTGGGTGCCCAAGAGAGCGCGAGCAAGCTTTCCCAGTCACGCAACCCACCAAGCGCGCCAAGCCCGACAGCGCACACCATCATTACTATCAACCAACCGACAGTCACTACAGCCGCACACGCCAAGCAAGCAAGCATGGGCATTGATACGGGCACTGTGATTGCGATCATGGCAATAGCCGCCGTAGCACTGCTCACCACAATCCCGCTCGCATTATCCGCCAACAGGATCCCGTCATCGCCTTACGCCATCAGTCTACGCATCGCATGCTACCTGTCGCCGCTATGCCTGGCAGCCGACATTGTCTACCTGGGCCTCTCGCTCTCGCCATCGCCGTCTGCCTCGTCACTACGTCTGGCGTCCGTCCTCCCCTCGCTCATTCTCAATGTCAGCGTGTCGGCCTTCACCGTCGCCGACCTCCTCTTTCTCAAAACCATGGGCCCATATCTGACATCCCTCTCGCCCACCACCGTGACGCGCATCATCCTCGTGCTCCTGGGAATCTCGTGTCTCGTGACGCCAGCGTACATCTGCACGGCGTTTGGCCCGTACTTTGCGGCCCCACTGCAAGTCAGGATGTCGAATGCAGCCGTGGCGTACACGACTCTGCTCGGCCTGTACAACCTGTGCCAGCGGTTGGGGTTCCTGTACATTGTCATGACGCGGCTGAAGATATCCCGAGTGTCGCGGCGGCGGTATGCGGCTTGGATCGCGGCAAGCGCATTGACAGGGACCGTCGGTGCATTGGCTGCTGTGTACATACCGTTGTCCGTACGCGTGATCAGACGGCCGGTGCTGGACATTGGCGTGATCATGTTTGGGCAGTGCTCGGTCGGATGTATGGAGACGCTGCGCGTGGCGCTCATCGAGCGGATCAAGCGAAAGGCCAAGAGAGTTGCGCAGTTCCATGGCGGCCCGTCGAGTGGGTCGCGTATGCGCACTATCGCAAGTGCTCCAATGGGCGGCGGCGGAAATGAGAAGCCGGGATCTGGATCTGGAGCTAGATCCGCTGGAGCAGTGGCCATGCTGGCGGCAAGTGTGGGCGGCGAGAAATCGGCGGCAGTGAGTATGGGCCACAACACCAGACGCGGCAGCATGAGGCCCGACACATCTGTCAGGCGCGACTCGACCAACCAACTTGCGCAAACGGTGCAGCAACAGCAACCGCAGCAGTCGCAGACGCCTCAGACCACGCAGACACCACAAGCGCCAAAGAAGGCCAGGCAGCAGGTGCAAATGTTGCACGCGAGCCACGATTTCGAGGTGCACATCCTGCCCGACAGCTCCGATGCCATCGTGGCTGGAAAGACGTCCGACGACGGAGTGTTGCCATCAAGAGTACAGCAACGGGGGCTAGGCAGCAGCGGCAGCCATGGCGGTGAATCAAGCTCGTCACGAGCGTCGATGAGTGCCGGACTGCAGAACTCGTCGCGCGGACTGATGCCGCCGCCACCAACAGCGTCCATGGCAGGTCAAAGCTCGTCGCCCGATCAGCCGGCGCGGCCCAAACGCACGGCGGTGCAGCGGCTGCAGGTGTCGTCGCTCGCATCGCCGCAGTCACAGTCGCACTCGTCGCGGTCGCTGTCGCTGTCGGCTGGAAGTAGGTCGCCGCGGTGAAGCCTCGGCTGTGCATGTGGCTGCGTGGTATGCATGCACATTCTTGACTCGAATACATGCCTGTTATTGTTGGCAGCGGTCGTTGGCAGATGCACGTTTGAATGGATCGACGCTCAGCGCCGGGTTTCCAACAAATTGTGAATGTCGCTGCTTGTGATCTTCCAGGGCAAAAAGCTGGACGTTCGGTTCGAGGCTGAGCACGACCAGCTCGGCGACGAGTGGACAGACGCCGTGTCGCTGCAGCGTCTCGTGGACGAGCTGTCGTCTCTCACCGGCGTGCCTCCCGCCTCGGTCAAGCTGCTCGCTGCCGGAGGTGAGACGCTGTTTCTTGCTCGCCCCTCTCGTCCCTGCCTGCTGTTTCATGTTCTGCAAGAGTGGTGGGCCTGATGCTCTGGCATGGAATGGAATGACCGGTCGCCGCCGCCGCTGCTGCTGCCGCTGCTGGCTATTGGTGGCCGTCGGTTGCTGCCGCTGGCTGTCGGTTGATGCCGGTCGCTGTCGGTCTTGGCATGGCGGCCAGCCGCTGCATACAAGGAGCAGCCGCGCCAAATGAACCCGCTGTGGGCCAAGGTGTCGCTTGGCTTCCAGTCGTTCATGGACCAGACCGTCAGCTCCATTGCAAAGTTTGTTGACGGTCTGGACCCGGAGAGCTCGCCTAGTAACAGCAGCGGTGTGCCTCCAGTCGATGGCTCGTGGGGTACTCCTTCCTTTGCTCGCAGCTCTCGTCCCTTGTGCCTTGATCGCGCTGCCTGCTGTGGTTGTGACGGTCAAGACTGACAGATCTGGCTGAATGCCAACGATCCGCCCATCAGTCGTCATGACAGACAGGACGGCGCCGCTGTCGTTTTACCATCTGCGCACTGGATCTCGCATCATCATGCTCATCGACACCACGTCCGCCAGGCCCGCCCCGCCGACTCAAGCAGAGCAGCGACGGGCAAACGAACGACAGCAGCAGCAGCAGCAGCAGCAGCAGCAGCAGGAGCAGCAACGGCAGCAGCAACAGCAACGGCAGCAGTCGGGCTACTCGCGCAACCCATCTGCTCCGGCTCCCCAGCAGTACGGCCGGCCATTGGCATCAACTCCATCATCTGCATCGCAGTCGCGCCACGGCCATTCACACTCAGACGGGCCAACAGTGTCCAACAACACAAACGCCGAGCAGATGCTCATCAACCGCATCACAGACCACCTCGATCAGGCGCGCTCGACCGTCCTGCCCATTTTCGAAGAGTTCAAGGCACAGGCATCCTCGTTTACTTCCACGCCATCGCCCACGCCAGCCGCAACGCACAAGCATCTCAATAGCGAGCACGCCAAAGTCGCAGAGCTGCTCCTGCAGTCGCTCATGAAGGTGGATGGCGTCGAGATCCCATCCGAGTTCACAGAGGCCCGTGCCAAGCGGAAGGAGGCGGTGCGTCTCCTGCAGGGCCGCATGGACGAAGCCGATGGCATCAAAGAGCGCGTTACACAAGCTGCCAAGGACTATCAGAGTAATTTGTAGTCTGCGCTGTCTGCGGGACTCGCCTGTGCATTTGTGTTTTTATTGCATTGAAAGGCCGCCATCCATACGTTAGCATCCTGGCAGTTGCATGTATCTGCTTGCGACGATCTCAACGGCCCGCACGTGACCCTCGACGCCAGCGACGGCTGTGTTGTGGACGTGTGCACAGACAAGACGCTCATTCTGTCAGTCAACTGTGGAGATGCACAGACTACCCGCGAGTTTGCAGGGATCGTGGCACAGGACAGTGATGCATGGAGAAGACGGCGGTCGAGCACACCAAGACCGGACGCAAGACGCGACGTGGCGTGGCGTCAGTGTCGATGGAATGCCTTGACGTGCCAACCAATACTCGTGCCAGCCAGGCAGACAACCACGCAATCCATCATGCTGCTGGATCGCATGCCACACTCCACACAGTCCAGCGCAGCGCATAAGATGCAAGTGCGGCAGATGTGGATGGCTGAATGAAAGTGTCCTTGTGTGTCTTTGTGACTCTTTGTGTGCCTTGGCGTGCCTTGGCGTGTCCAGCACAATGTGGCAATGCGAATGTTGTTTCGCAGTGTTTGTGTGGACATGGTACTTGTAGTTTCTGGCGTCAAAATCGAACAAGAGGAGCCTCCTTAGCTCAGTGGTAGTAGCGCTTGCCTAGTAAGCAAGAGGTCAGGTGTTCAAATCACCTAGGAGGCACACTTCCTTTTGCCCTTCCTGCCATTTTGCTGCCCCTTGCGAAGCTCTGGCTCTCCTTTTGCACCTCTCTCCTGCGCTGTCCGTGTGCGCTGTCGTCCGTGGCTGGCTGGCTGTGTGCATCAGCATGGACTGGTTTGGGTATCTATTTACAATAATTGGGACCGATTAGAAGAGGATGGCTGTGGCTGGCGACATGGGCACACTCTCGTATCCTGAATCCAGCACCGATGTCGAGCTCTTGCCGACCAGGTTCGTGTCCAGCCGCAACGACTGGCGGCTGTCGGTCTCTGGCGCAGGCGATGCCGCGGGAGAAGGGGCAGAAGAAGGAGAAGGAGCTTGTGAAGGGGAAGGAGCTGGTGCGTCGGTGCTTGCAAACACGACTTCGCCATGGTCGCGGCGGCGTGACAGCAGTGTGTACACTGCATGCACCGGTGTGGGCACAGACGATGCGAGATCGGCGAGAGTGGCGGCCGTGACGTCAAAGCCAAACAGATCAAACTGGTCGAGGATGGCTGTCTCTGGATGTGTGATACATGTCGTGATGTGGCGTGTCTGCCAGGCGTTCGTTGCAGCGGTTGTGAGTGTGCGAGTGTGCGTGGGAGTGGCTGGTGTTGCCGAGGATGCAGGCGACACGGACGGCGTGCCTGTGGTCCACACGTGCGATGCCACTTGGCTGATGGTCGCGCGGGTGGCGCGGTCCTTGCGCAGCATCATCAGCACAAGGTCGAGCGAATCTGTGTGTGTTTGTGTGTCAATGTCAGCTCATGACCACCACGTTGGCGACTACACCAGACAAGTGGCAAGTGCCACGATGCATGCATACCTCTGTCAAAGTGGAGACCCGCACGCGGGTGGCTGCTGCAGATGCGGCGCACAATCTCGGCCTCGTTGTTGGTCTCGGACATGAACGGCAGCGACGCGTTGATCATGGTGTAAAGCGTCACGCCAAGGCTCCACACATCGACCTCGGGACCCTGGTACTTTTCGTGGCGGATGACTTCTGTGCATTTGAGGAGTGTCAGCAGGTGGATGGCTGCAGAGACGGGCGGGCAAAGGGAGTGGTGGCGAGAGAGCAGGCTGGCTGACCTGGTGCACAGTACTTGAGCGAGCCGCACGAGGTCGAGCAGTCGGCCGATCGGTTGTAGAAGCGTGCGAATCCAAAGTCGACGATCTTGGCCTCGCCACGGCGAGACACCATGATGTTCTCTGGCTTGATGTCTGCACGAGCCGATGCGATGCGATGCGATGCGAGGTGTCAGCACATCAGACGAGGCACACTCCACTATGCAGCCGAGTGCAGATGAGAGCGAGGGCCAGCCGCATGGGAACAGACTCACCACGATGGACGATAAAGTGGGCATGGAGGTACTCGACGGCAGCGACAAGCTGCACAAACACCGAGTGCGCAAAGGCGTGCGTGAGGGGTCCGGTCTGCACGATGAGGTTGTAGAGCTCGCCTGCACATCACATCGCATCGCATCGACAGCCAGCAGTGGCTGATCAGCAACATGCTCGAGTGGATCGCTAAGGGATGGACAGACACAGGCACGCCATTCATCACACTCAGTGCACATCGCAGACTGTGGCGCATCGTGGATGTGCACGAAGATCGCCACGAAGATGGAAACGGTGACGCAAGTGTGACTGGACAATCACAGTCGCAGCCGTTGATGGGCGAGTGCGATAAAAAGCAAGTGGTCGCCCCTCTGTCTCTCTGCGTCTCTCTCTCTTACCTCCAGCAGCATACTCGCTCTCGAACACGATTTGAGTGTCGCTCTCCTGATCACAGGCACAGGCACACACAGGCACAAACAGGCACACACAGCAAGTGTCAGCCATGCTGTCAATACGAGCAACGACCATTGCGGTGGGGAGCAGCTTACCAGCACTTCGAACAGGTGCACGATGTTGGGGTGGCGGACCAGGTGCATGATGCGCACTTCGTTCTTGAGGCGCTGCACGTCGACCGTGCGCCTCAGCGACTTCTTTTCGATGATCTTCAGAGCGACCTGCAGACTCAAGGTGAGACCATTGGAGGATTTGCGGTATTTGAACAGACCGAGCGGCCCAGACCAAGAGCGACGATAGAGCCAGTCGAGAAGGCCATGAGGCGCGACCGTCGATGGGGTTGGATTTCCGTGTTCCGCGCGAGGTTGGTCCGTCGCGATATTGTATCGACGCCGCCGATGCATGCCGGCCGAGGGGACGGATGTGATCGCATGGCGGTTGAGGATGGACGATAGCGTCAGTGACTGCTGCACATCCACCAACAGCAGGCAGGCAGGCAGGCAGGCAGACAGAGAGGCAGACAGAGGCAGACAGACCGTCGCGTGGATGCACACAATGCGACAGACACGCCAAGCGTACCTGCTGGCTGGTGTGCGTGTTGGTGGCGAGCTTGACCTTGCCGTACGTGCCCTCGCCGATCGTCTTGTGGAGAGCGTAACGGTCAAGGAACAGCGGCTGTGGTCGTTGATGCGAGTGGTGCACAGCGGCTGGTGTGTTGCAGGACATGGTTGTGACGGACGTCATGAAGGGTGGTGATGGGCGGGATGAACACCAGACTGGTGCTGATGGGCGGTATGAATGGGTTCGGGGTTCTGGGCCAAGAGTCAAGGTTGATGCAAATGGCTTGTCGAGGCTGTTGGGTCGAAGGCTGGATGAATGGGTCACAAGCTGCGTGATTGCACCGACTTTTAGGGCTGGCTGTTGGGCTGTTGGAGAAATGGATGCAGGCGTTGTGGCGCGCCGAGTGGGTCTGAGAACGTGGATGTGACTGTGGGCGAGCGAGGCAGACGTTAGTCATCAGTAGCAGCACCGCGGCAGTAAGCGGTGTTGGGACTGTGCACATGCGGATTGTGTGCAAGGCATGCTTACGTTGAGGAGATGGTCGAGTGGATTGGAGCAAGTCGGCCAGACTGTTCTGGGGGCGACACTGCGTTCTTAAGGCTTGGAAGTCTCGACAGAATGGCGCAGTGGAGTAACGAAGACCAGTGACAGGCTGTGACTCAGTGTGCTGCTTCCCCGTGCATGTCCTCGGTTGTGTGTGCCGGCCGCCAACGAGAGTGTCAGGCAGCATAAATGGATCGCAGTGGATCGGACCGGCGAGGTGGCTGATCGTTGATGTTGAGTGTGGGTTCGGCGCGGATGGATATGAGGTGCGCCTCGCTTCTTCGAGTCTGGCCTGTCAGTCTAGACGCGCGGGCACGCCGCCACCGACACGGAAACAGCAACATGACTGACGGACATGGCGATCCGACCCTTTGCAAAGGTATCGCCAGACCGCCGCGTCCAGACGCTGTGTTCTGCAGACCCGGGATCGAGACTGGCCAGACCCAACGCGAACAATGGCATTGTGGCGTGACGGAAGCGAGCGCGATCCTCCCGTTATCGGAAGGTGTTGACTGAGTCATGCAGGGCGATGACTCCCGTTCCCACGTTCGCTCTTGAGCCATCATCGGTGACTGTGTGGTTGGGATGCAGGGCACGGCTGATTGAATCAGGACATGATCAGTAGACGGCGGCTGCATGTGCCGGCATGTCGGTCAGCAGTCTGCTGCCAGTCGAGCGATTGCTGCGTTGTTGGTGCCTGCTTGCGGCCGTGATTGTGTCGCTCTCATGGCGAATGGCAGCCTTGCTGTGGCTGCTCCACATAGGTGGGTCCATATGCCAGCGATCTGTTGTCGGTGTGCTGTCCAGCTGCATCGGCACAACAGTTCTCGATCGCATGCCTGCATGCATTGAGGGAATGCGCATGCACTGGACTTGGTCGGTCGGTCGGTCGGTCGGGACCCACTGGCCGATGCCCAGATGGTGATGGACCGTCATCGGCCAGCCAATCTCAACGGTCCTGCATGACCAAGCATGACGACGATGATGCCATTCATTCGATGCATGCTGCGATGCATGGCTGCAGACATCAGAGGACGATGAACGCCAGCGTCATGGCAAACGAAGTTGCGATGGCCATCCAGGACGGCGACGAATGCGATCCATGCGAGACGATGCCTGCCGGACGAAAGTCGTACTCCATGTGATCCTGCTGCTGCTGCTGCTGCTGCTGCTGCTGAGGAGTCTCTGTTGCTGTCTCGGCCAGCGTCGGTGTTGCTGCTGATGCTGCTACAGTCTCTGATGCATGTGTCTGCTGATACCTCGTTACAACAACCGTCTTGACAACCGTCGCACTTGCAGTCGATGCACTCGCAGTCGAAGCACTTGCGGGAGAAGCACTTGCAGCACCAAGCGATCCATCCGGTGCACCAACCGACAGATCATCGCGTCCGACATCAACACGTTCGGATGCCGCTTCGACTGCGCGGTCCAACGGCGCCATCAGATACGCAGGCAGCATGTTGCGCACACCTGGCACCGCACACTCGGGACCACCACACACCCCGCGGCAGTGCTCGATACCCACGACTCGCCATCGGCAGACTTGTGGATCCAGCGGATTCTCGCCAGGGAACAGGGCAGCGAAACTCGACTTGGCCACGTCCAGTCCCGGATCGCCCTTTTGGTCGACGACGAGAACATGGGCCAGCGGACCGACACCGGACGACGACTGGATTTGCAGACAGGTGCCGCATTCAGCGGCCGTGATGCCGTGCAGTGCAGTGATGCGTGCGATATTGAGTGCCGAGTATCGGTATCCGCACCAGCCAGGAGAGTTGTCGTATGCTTGTCCAAGACGCAAGCCGTCTGACTCGTATGGATGGTATGTGCACCGGCCTGTGCTCCATGCTGCTGACGGCGCCGACATAAGCGGATGGCAATGTGATGGATGTCGGTAAACAATGCGTGTGCTGGCATTGTGGGTTCAAGGCAACGGCAACAATGGCAAGCACAGGCTGGTGCACAATGGCAAGTCGGACGCGTTCATCTCATCGTGGATGCATCTGGATGACAAGAAAGTTCTTCATTGACGATATGAGATAGGACAGGGTTCAGATGAGGTTCATAAGTCGCTGTGGCCGTGGTAGTATTTGTTTCAAGGGTTTTAACAAGAACGGTGAAGGTTTAAGGAGGACTGTTACGCGAGAAGGGCGGCGATGGCCGAAAAGATGATCGAGGACGCAACAGTGGCGATCGATGAGAGAGAGAACGGAGTGGATGTCGGCAGCGAGGCTGAGATCAAGCCAGCACGCATTGGCACACGGTCCGAGCCGTCTTGGCCAGGCTGCGACGTGCTTGTTGCAGCCGGCTCGTCCATGGCAGTTGCAGATGAGGTGATAGGTGCCGTGACCGTCTGGCTATGAGTCTGAGTAGCCGACAAAGAAGTAATGCTGGTTGTTGATGGCGAGGCAGCTGCCTCGTTGGCCGTGTGGTTTGTGGTATTACCGGACATAATCGCCTGCTCCTGGTGCGATGGAAACACGATAGGCGGCAAGAGGTTGGCCGGCAGCATGTTGCGGACACCAGGTGTGCACTCGCTCGCCGATCCAAAGCACACACCGGCGCAGTTGGACGGAGCGACGATGCGCCAGGCACACACTTGCGGGTCGAGCGGGTTGGATCCGGGAAAGGCTGCCTGGAAGCTCGAGCGAGCAACGTCGAGACCGGGATCGCCCTTTTGGTCGACGGCGAGCACGAACATGGACGGGCCGCCATTGGCGCCACGGAACTCGATGCATTGAGCGCACATGCCGGTGCCGAGACCGTTGACAGCGACGATGCGGGCGGCGTTGAGGGCCGAGTAGCGGATGCCACACCAGGCAGGCGAGTTGTCGTACGAGGCGCCGAGACGGGCCTTGTCTTCTTCGTACGGGTGGTATGTGCAGCGGCCGGTCTCCCAGGCATCAGAAGGAGCAGCAGAAACCGGCTGCGCGCCGTGAATGAGGCTCAAAGCAGCGAGTGCTGAAGCGATCGTCTTGTGTGTGAGCATGGTGTTGTACGAGGTTGTTGGTGGCGACTGTTGGGCAGTGTGCTGGACAGTAAGGCGTGGTGCATGGCGGGCGGGGTCTGCCTTAAGAGCGTTTGCTGAGCACAGCAAATTCGTTGTGCACCGAAAATTTTTTTGTGGCCCAGCAAATGTTTGGCTGCGCGGGACTTGGTGGCACCACAAGACTTCATTCGTCGAGCGAGTCACGATGCAGTCATGATGCTTGGGCAGCAACACGGCGACGCAGGCTGTCTGCGTCCTTGCCGTCCTGCCGAGACGTGCTCACGGCAGCCGCAGCTTGATGACCGTTGGCAGGTGCCGCACGATCAGGATCGGAATCCTTGTGGCTTCCAGCATCAGCACGACCCCAAGCCCGGAGCGGCCCAACGAGCAGACTGTCAATCACAATCTGCGTTGGGTGGTAGACCAGGAGTGGCATGACGATAAGCGAGACGTCGGGCTGCGCGCCAAACAGCACGTTGACCATGGGAATGCCGAGCGTCAGACTCTTTTGGCCGGCGCAGAACATGGCCGCAATGACGTCGCGGCGGGACACGCCAAACACGTGCGTGCCGGCAATCTGCACGGCAAACAAAGCACTCAGATGGAGAGCGATGAGCGTGAAAGCGAGCGGCACAAGGGCCGTCAGAGGGATGGACGCGAGGGAGGGGCCGCTGCCGCCCGAGCTTGGCGAGAACGCGTCGCAAAAGGTCGAGTAGATGGTGAACAGCAGCACGCACTGGGACACGGTGCCAAAGGGCCATCGCAGCACGCTCGGCTTGGTGCGTTCAAGGATCTGCTTGGCAATCTGGCCAGCGACGAGTGGCAGCAACACAGACGAGCCGAGAGAGGAGAGGGTTTTGATGAACGGCACGGATCCAGACGTGCCGAGGTAGATGTAGACGAGCGTCGGAGTCGTGAACGTGGCGAGGAGGGATCCGACCGAGCTGTTGAAGATGGCGGTTGCTTCGTTGCCACCGCACGACTTTGTGAGGATGAGCGACGATCCGACGGGCGACGGCAGGCAAGCCAGCACGAGGATGCCCTTTGCCAACGACGGCAGCCATGCAGACAGACTGGCCGATGGCGCAGCCGTTGAAGCAGCTGCAGATGCAGATGCAGATGCAGATGCGACCGATGATGATGATGTGAGCGCCGTGATGGCGAACGACATGGCGGGGACGACGGCCCAGTAGACAAAGAACGGGATGAGGCCCATGGAGATGGTGGCGACGAGTAGATGTGCACGGATGTTGCGGGCCGCACGCACGAGCTGGGACACCTTGATGCCCATGCCAGATGTGAAGAAGATGATGGAGATGCCGATGCGCTTCACGGTGACTTCTGGGAGGAGCGGGCCGCCAGTGCGACCGATGGCGGGCTGCAGATAGGCGAGCAGGATGGAGGCGAACATGCAGATGAGGAACCAGTGGGAGGCCCAGACGGCGCGCAGCGGCGATGGCGTCTGCGGCTGCTGGTGTTGGGCTGGCCTGTGGAGTTGCGGCATGCGGGGCGGCTGGGTGGTGTTTCCAAACGGGTTGCAAAGGCGATGGCAGATCTCAAGGGCTTTGTGGATCGTGGGTTTGGCGAGCGTGGTTGGAGTGCAGGCTGGCTGGAGTGCTGGAGTGCATGCTGACACTGCTGCTGTGCGCTGTGCGCTGTGCGCTGTGCCCTCTGCCCTGTGCGGTGCTGCGTGGAGACAGAGGTCGTCGAGGTTGTGCTCAATGACGGGCGAGTGATAGTGGTGCGTCGCTGGCTGGCCTGCCTGCTGTTGGAGGCCACGGATGGGATGCACACTTGGACAGACAGACACAGACAGGCACACTTGGACACATAGACAAGCACACTTGGACACCTGTACAGAAACACCTGTATAGACATATACACACACATATACACACACATAGACACACACACACATATACACACACATAGACACACACACACATATACACACACATAGACACACACACACATATAGACACTCACGCGGATCCGTGTGCACGAGCAGGGCACTCTGCGCGGCTTTGACCAGACCACCAACCTGATCCTGTCGGGCACCATCGAGCGCATCTTCTCCGCGGCTGGCTCCGAGGACAATGCGCTCGGTCTCTATGTCGTGCGCGGCGACTCCATGCAAGTGGCTGGCTGGCTGGCTGTGCTGTGCTGCTGCAATCTGCCCGCTCTGCCCTCCCTGCCCACTCCATGCTCATCTGCCCGCTCCACGCTCATCTGACGCCCGTTGCCGTGGACAGTGCCGTGGTCGGGCAGGTCGATGCCGAGCGCGACGCCGAGATCCAGTGGCCGTCCATCGCTGCCGACCCGCTGCCGGCCGTCCACCACTCTCTGCTGGTCTGACCAATCACAGCGATTCCACCAGGATTGACCAATGAAAATTTGGCGTCAAATCTGCGCGGAAACGTCGAATGTTTGCAGCTTTGTCCCGCTTACAGCACCAGGTTCAACCCGCCAACAACAGCACATATGCTCGGTGCAGACTCGACAGCCGCTTCGCCCACCACCATGACGGCCACGACCGCAACCAACAACAACAACACAACAGCAACAGCAACAACAACAGCGGCAACGCATCGGCCGCCGCCGCCGCCGCCGCTTCGTCGTCGCTTGTCAAGCGCTCGGTGGTGCAGCTCAAGAAGGGCCTGCTGTCGTCGGACAAGTACGTGGTGCTGTGTGCGCCGCTCTCGGTGCAGGACATCCAGAGCGTCTACGAGCTGCTGTTTGTGTCGGATCCCTCCCGCCCCGTCGACGCCCGCTCCGTTCCCTGGCTCGGCAACATTGCCTTTGCGGCCGTCAAAGGTGCGCTGTCCTGTTGCTTTTGCTTCGTGTGTGCACCATCCCAATGAGCCCAGCCAACCTCCGCCGCTCCTGGCTGTGTGCCATTCATGGCATGAGCCTGTGAGCCTGTCTGCCTGCCTGCCTTCCTGCCTGTCTGCCTTCCTGTCTGCCTGCCGTGCTTGCGTTGCAGCAGGAGCAGCGGCGTGAGCGCTGGCTGTCTATTGGCTGTCTATGAGCTGTCTACTGGCCGTCCAGTTGCTCTTGCACTGCCAGCCGCCGTTCGAACGCCTCCGGCCGCCGCCTTTGCTGCTCCTGCTGCCCCTGCCATTGTGATTGTGCACGATTGCATTCAGGAATCCATCGATCCACATCCATCGATGCCACCACTGACACACGCCCGCCGCCAACAGCCACGCCGCTGCTGGTCATCCTGCCGTCCGAGACCCGCACAGACTCGCCCACGTTCATCCACTTTGACGAGGTGCGCGCCATCTCGGACGAGGTCGCCGTGAGCTCGGCCTGCACGTTCGTGCTGCACCTGGCCAAGACCGACCTCAAGTTTGTGTGCCGCACGTCGACCGACTACCAGGACTGGATCCGCTGCCTCACCATGGCCTTTGAGATTGCCGCCTCCTCGTTCCAGGCCAACGCCGAAGACCTCCGTCGCCGCTCCACCGTGCTCGCCGCCGTCCAGCAGCAGCAGCAGATCTCGTACCAGCAGGCGAGCCAGGTGTCCTCACAGCCGCACGTGCTGGTCAACGAGCACTACCAGCAGCACTCGATTGCGCGCCACGAGAGCATGTCGCAGCTGTTCTCGGCCGGCTCGGCCGCCGGCTCCAGCCCCAACCTGCACGGCCAGCAGTGGCACGACAACAAGCGCGTCTCCATGGCCAGCCGCGACCAGCTGCGTCTGAGCGAGGAGGACGAGGACGCCATCAGCCCTGCCCGCAACTGATCCTCGGCTACTCCGCCGCTCGCCGCTCATTCGCCTTCCGCTTCCAACGCTTTTTCTTCTTATCCTCTACATCTCTAGTTTGCTGCAATCTATGCTGCGCTGCTCGGCGCTGCTCGGCGTCTCTGGATCTGGACGCTGGATCCTCTTTCCTCTCTGGTGTAGATCGCCGAGTGGCTGAGTGGCGTCCCGTGTCTGCCGGTGATGCTCGTGCTGCCCGTGCCGCCCATAATAAACTCTTTTTTGTGAACGCAATCTCTTTGCACGGTGTGGCCGCTGTGCTCCATCCCACGACTGCACAATCCAGCTCATCACAACGCATCGTGCACAACCACAACCACCACGCGCTCACGCCCCTTTGAGCTTGTACTTGCTGCCCTCGAGCGCGCCAATCTGTGCCCCGACGCGGTTCATCTCCCATCCAACGTACCCCATCAGCCCCGCGTTCAGCACCGGCAGCGTCCACAACGTCAGCTCGGCATTGTCCATGCCGCCCACTAGCGCCTTGAACCCGCTCAGATCATCCGCGCCGCTCTCGTCCAACCGATCCGCCGGTATCATGAGCACCAGCGGCATCACGGACAGCACCGCAAACACATAGTACACCACATGCGCCACCGGTGGCGGCATCCGAAGCGAGTACGGGTTGAACCCCGGCACAAACAGGAACGCCGGCGACGTGGTTGTGACCAAGGCGCTCAGCGCCAGCGAGACGCTAAACGCCGTCGGCGAGGTGTGCTCGGTGACAAACAGCGGCTGCTCGCTGTCCGTCGGCGTGGATGGGTCCAGCAGGAACGTCCAGTACACTGCGGCAAACGACCACGAGAGGAAGATGAACAGCACCTGTCGAGCCGTGCCAGTGTCAGTGTGTGTGTGTCAGTGTGTCAGCTGTGCCAGTTGCCTCGGCATCCTCCGCACAACTGGAACGCAAGACCGGCACGTTGGTCAGACCTTGAAGACGAGGTTGCTCCGGTCGTTGTCCGTCTTGAACTTGTCAATGACAGCCTCCTGCTCTTCTTCGCTGAGCATGTCCTGCGGGCCCACCGTGTTGCCGCCGTCGCCGTCAGTGTCTGCACGGAACCCACGGCGCTGCTTTGCCGTCGACGGTTGCTGTCCCCTAGCCATTCAAGCCGAGTTTGGCGGTGAGATCCGGACGCGCGCCATCTCGTGTTCCCCACTCAGCAAGCTCAATGGGCGTCTTCCTTCTGGCTGTCGAGGATGGGCTTCATTGATGGTGTGGGGGGCAACAAGGCACGGATCAGACATGGATGAGAGTGGCTGGAATCGGATGCTTGAAGATCACGCCATGATGAGGGCCCAGACCCCAACAGCGACACCGGCGGCAGCAACGTGTCCTGGAGCAACTGCAACACCATCGTTGGAAGCCATCTGCTTCGCGCCGCGCACAACAGTCTCGTCAGTGCGAGGCGGAATGGTTAGAAGCGGCGGGCGGGTTATGGTTGGCACAGGGATGGGCGAGAACGTGATCGTCGGGAACGGAAGCGTCATGGTTGGGAATGCCATGGTCGGACGCGGGATCGTGGTTGGCACCATCATTGTTGGCACAGTGAACGTTGGGCGAGGGATCGTCACGGTTGGGAATGTCATGGTCGGGAAGCTGATGGTTGGCAGGGTCGTTGGGATCGGTGGAGTAGTGAACGTTGGACGCGGGATCGTCACGGTTGGACGCGGCAGAGTAACTGTCGGGAACGTGAACGTCGGTACTGGCAGTGTCTCTGGGCGTTCCGTCCGTTGACCGCAGACTGCAATGAATGAACAGTCAGCCATGCTGCGGGTGATCGGCCTTTGGTGTGCAGAGCTGCTGACGACGTACCAGGTGCAGCCATCTGCACAGCAAGAAGGGCGATGGCGGCGATCGAGGTTATTGTAGAAGCGAGTGTGTGCATGGCTGGAGTGGCTGGAATGGCTATGCTTCCGATGCGGATGATGACAACAACAGCTTTTGCAAAGGCACATCTCTTTTATAGTCCAAGTTGCGGCCAACACGCTTTCCGTCGGCACGTGTGAAGACTGCAAAGGTTGATGGGCTGTGTGGTGGACACGACACGCTGGCAAGCTTTCTTTACTCACATCATCAACACAACACCGTCGTGTGCGCTTATCGGCACAGCCGATCTCCTACAAGCGTGTGCCATCTCGACCATGACGTCGATGTATTAGAACGGCAACGCTAGGGATGCGAGGATCCCCCCGAGATGCTTTCCACGTCATCATCCCCCTTGTCACCGTGTTCGCGGCTTCATGGAATCGGGACGGCTCTGGCCGTGCGACACTGTAGGCGATGGTGGCACATACGTCCTCGGCGTCAACTGCCGATCGCCCGATGATGGTGAGACCGGCTCCGCACCGCTGTCTCCGTTTGCAGTTGCACTTGCACTTGCGCCGCCACCATGGCTAGCGATCGTCGACCGTCGGCTGAAACTTGCTCGCACGTCGTTGTGAATCGATACGATCCGCTCAATCACGCGGCCCTCGTCGGTCGAAAACAGGTCAAAGATACTCTGCCGTAACCGGCGGTCGATCGCGAGCAGGATAAACGGATTGGAAAAGTACTGCAAGACGACGACTATCATTGCAATGACATCAAACTCGAGCGACGACGACTCGCGTGCGGCGATCTCGTAAATGACTTGCGTGCTGTATAAGCCGCATGCAACGGTCATGAACGATGAGAGCGCAAAGATGCGGTAGAAGAGCGCGCGATGCATGCGCGTGAGGGTCATGTCGCGCTTGAGTGACGAGGTATGTTTGACCGCGTGCTGGTCTCGTGAGATGCGATTGGGTTTGGCCTGTGTTGGCTGATGTGACTGTCGGTACTGCGACTCCTCAACGTGTTGTGGCTGCACGGATGGAAGTATGCCTTTGGAGTCGATAAGCAAGGACGTTCGCCGCGAATGTGTCTGTGGAAGCGTGCCTGAAGGCTGTCGCGCTGTCGACGAATAGACCGGCTGATCTGCAGTCTGGCCGCCTGCTGCACGCTCTGGCGCTGTGCTCGAGTTGCTGGGAAGCGACAGCGGCGAAGTCGGCGCGACCAGTGCAGTTGATACAATCTGCTTGGACGGGCTACCACGACCTCCATTGAGCGACATGCGTCTCATAGGCAGCGTCACAAGACCCTGATAGCTCTGGTTGTTGCTGTTGCCATTGCCGCTGACGTTGCCGCTTTCTGACCCAGAAGAGGATACATCGTCCTGCATGGCTGTAAGCTCCGTCATGATGGGCAATGCAGGCCGATCGGATCGTGCACCGGTGCTGCTTGTGCCAACTCCACTCCCGCTGCCAGTACCCAGACTCTTGCGCCGAGCGTTGCCATCAAAGGAGTGTGGGCCTCCAGGCGGCATGGGTTCAGCGTCGCGGATCGATCCCTCTTCGATATTGTCGTCATGATCGCGGTCCGACCGGGCCATGTTGAAGCTCCTGTCATGGTCGGTATTGGACGAGATACTCTCGGAAATGTCGGTGCGAATGACCATGTCGTCGTCCTCTGGCGCAAAGTCCGTCGCCGTTGGCGCCCCGCCACCGATCGTCGAGCTGCCCACTGTATTGACAACACCGACCGCGCCATACCCGTTTCCGTCGTCGTCCGCGTCCGGTGCGTCGTACGCGTTAAAGTCCATTGGCTGCTTGGCGTTCCTGGCGCTGGCCGCACTGCCTCGCCCGCCCGGCGCAACACGGCTCCCGCTCTTGCGCAGCAGGAACCGATCAAACCGCCGACGAATCATGCGCAGTTTCTTGAGCACGAGATAGTTGCTAAACGCCATGCCCGCGGGGATCGCAATGTAGAAGAACAGGTTGACGGCCGTCATCCACCGCGTGCCGGGCTTGGCGGACGAAAAGTCGATGAAGCAGTACAGGCCCGACGGACGGAACGTGTACATGTCCATGACGTCGTTGCCCGAGTGCCACAGGTCGCCCGTGAGCAGGTTGATGAGAAACGGGAGACACGCATTGGCAATCGCAAAGCCCCAGCACGCGCCAATGGCAGCAAGGATGGCCGACCGGCCCATATGGCTCTTGAGGATCAGCACGCGGTACTGGTAGTGGGTCATGAGCCAGATGGCGGCCTGGATGCCCGTGCTCGACGACTGGATGAAGAAGCCGTCGAGCTGGCACACGATATGGACCAGGGCCTGTGGAAAGGCCGACGACGGCGACGCGGACAGACTGCGGAAGATGCCAAAGAGCGCAAAGCCCCAGATGGTTTTGCCCAAGCTGATGAGAAAGGTGCCGATGATGACGCTCATGTTGAGCAGGTAGTCGGGCGCATAGCTTCGCCGCGAGAGCGCATAGGCGATGATGATGAGGCCGTTGACACAGGCGCTAATGAGCATGACGGTGTTGGTGACAGACACGGGCGGCGACGTGTACGTTTGTGTGATGAATGCCATTTCGTCTGTAGAGTATATCTGGCCCGTGTTCGGGTGCGACTGTCGCAGCTCCTGCGGCTGTTGCGAGCGGCCCTGGAGATGCAGCAGCATGCCGTGTTGGGTTATTGTTGTTGCTGCCGTTGCAGACGTTGCAGGCGTTGACGGGGTTGCTCCTGCTGCCACGGCTGTGACGGCGAGTGTTGATGCCAATGACAATACCAGGACAGCCGCAATGGGGATTATGACCACTGCTGCTCGAGCTAATATTCGGCCAATGCGGGTGACTCGTGGCTGAAGTGATGCCATGGAAAACGACGTTGGCACGCGAGGCGAGGCCTTGAAAGGTATGCGTTGCAAAGAGAAACCCACAACGCGTCTCGAGAAGACGGTCTTACAGAGCCCGTTGTTGCTGCGATGAGGAGCAGGACGGGCCAGCAGTCAACGAGATAAGGACCACGCCGGATGCGAAGGCAGAACTGATTCGGGAAAGAAGGACAATGCACATCCTTGGGTACATTGTTGGTGGTGGCGGATCCCAAGCATTGCTCGGCTACAAGGACAATGGGGACATGGCCATTGAGATTCATTCGGCGAGCATTGGTGTGATGCCTGGTAGGTTACTTTGTGGCAACAGTGTCCGGTGCGGCAGAAACAGGGCTGGCCTTGAGACTCTGGTTGTATCTGTCGACAGCAGACGCAGCGGAGAGTGTCAGTCTGCATGAGATGCAGTGCGATCCAGTGCGATGCAGTGCGATCAGGCGAGATCAGGCGAGATCGGCTGCCATGACAACACAGACGTACGACCATATTCTGAACAGCTGGTACATGCCGATGGCGCCGACAAAGATGTTGACTGAGAACAGGTTGTAGTTCTTGGGGGTGATGACGAGCGAGTAGCGGGACCAGATGAGGCCCGTTGCAGCCAGTGCTGTGGGTATCGGTGTGCCGTTGAGGCTGTCAGATATGCAGTGGCGTGCAGCCCAAGGCACAAGCAAGCAGACGCACCACTCGTCTGCATCAGACTGAGCTTCTCTGCAGGACGCTGCAGGTCACCGAGACCAGCAATGACAAGGCCCTGCACACCCAGACAGCCATCGGCAAGCGTCAGTCGGCCATGGAACGCTCACACGCTGCGTCGGACCCGCAGCAGCAGGCGACAGGACGGGCTACACACCCATTTCATGGTGGGTGCCCAGAAGTGAATCGTCTTGGGACCTGTGTTGCCACGCAGCGTTGGTCAGTCGGCGTCGGCCAGTCGGTCGTCAGAGGCATGCTGCCGTCACACCGTCGCTCTGCCCTTCCACAGCGCAACAAGCACACACGCACACAAGCACGCACGCACGCACCCGCTGGGTGGTTCAAGAACTTGCTGAACCACGAGGACGATGCTGACGCCATTGTTGCCGCAAGTGAATCTCGTGTTGGAGGAGGAAACCGTTTAATCAACTGCAGGAGAGGACGACAGCAACAGACAGTCAGAAGGAGCCGGCCGCAATCGCATTGTGGTGCTGCATCTCGCTGCGGATCGTGTCCATGAGCATGTCGAGCTTGTCCATTGCCCGCCTTGCGGGCGTGTCGCCAGCCGCTGAAGACGCAATCGACGTTGACGACGCCTGGCGGCTGACGGACAGTGACGACAGCGCATCCGCAATCATGGCCAGGTGTGCGTCAAACTGGTCGTCCATCGATACCGACACATGGCTCGTCTGCCCAATTCATGTCAGTGGCGGCGTCCATCTTTGCAGGCTGGTCTGTTGGCCCGAGTACATGTTTTGCTTACATTGCGAGACACGCTTGTGGTGGAGTGGGCAGCCAGACGCGCCAGATCGTCTTCGGAGCTGTACAAGTCACGCAGTCGTCGCCGGACTGCCTGCAGTGCCTGAGAGTCGTTGGAGATCTTGCGGCGCGGTTTGCCGTGCACTGGTGTCTCTGGCGGCGATCTGTCGCTTGCTGTTGTTGATGGCGAGATGGAGGCGAGCGAACTTGGCAGACCGGTCTGAAAGCCCATGTGTTGCATGGCAGTTGCCGCGGTGGATGGCAGAGTGCCTAGCTGCGATCGACTTGCAAACGTGGGTTGATGGGTGTAGAGACGCGGCGGTGGCACTGGCGACGCGATGGATGAAGACGGGTTGGAACTGCTGCTGCGACTGTCGCGCTGGTACATAGTGTGGTCACTCTCTGCACGAGTCAACGAAGCAGGCAAGGCGTATGCAGTGTTGCCCGTGTCTTGGCGCGTGCTTGTTGCTGCTACCAGAAGCGACGGTGCAGATGAAACCGATTGTCTGGCGCTGTCGGAGCGAGGCGGTATGTGCGGCTCTGACAACGGCTGGGCTGTGACATGAAACGGGCGGCTGGCAGACAGACGGTGGTCAACGGACTGGCGCCGTTGCTCGTGGTCAGAGGAGCCATTGCGCGACGCCATATCGTCAGCAGGCGTGTCAAGCGTGATGAGCGATGCCGTCATGATGGATGGTGTAGCCGGTTTGGCTGCTTCATGGCGTGGGTTGGTGACAGACACGCTGATGGAAGAGTTGCTTGCAGTGCCGCCCTTCTTGAGCGCGAATAACTTGGACAGATTCATCCACTCAAACGACTTTTTGCGACTGCTTGAGATTGAGCCTTCGCGGATGGAGTTGGCACTTGCAGCAGGCAGGCTCGTCTTGGGGTCGGAGCTTGCCATAGCAGTGATTGTGTTGCGGCGGCTAGCGAGACCCGTGTCTGTTGGCGACGACCGTGGATCGGCAGCTGGTGCGGCAGTTAATGCAGTGGACATGTGGACAGTGGCTCGACGCATGGTGTTGCTGCTGCTGCTATGTGAATCGAACTTGACAGATGCGCTAGACGGAGGCAGCATGACATTGATCTTTGGCGAGCTTCTTCTGTCGTCATCGTTGTCATCATGAGCAGGATCGGTCGTCCACTGGCCATCGCTTATGCCATCGGTGGTGGCGCGTAGGTGTCGTGTCGTTGGCAACGGTTCCTGACCCAACTCGTGCGGCAACTTGCCGTGGCGCTTGCTCTTGCTGTTGCCGCCCTTGCCGGGCCAAAGCCAAGCTTGTTCTTTAGTCGTCGGCCCCACGACAGCTGATGCATCTGGTGGTGCTGATGAAGCGACATGGGCTGCATGGCACGAAGGTGCGAAGAGATGAACGGCTCGTGCGAAACTCGCCCAGACATTCCTCGGTCGTTTGTGTCATCGTCGTCACTGGCACGGTTCTCGGCGTTGCTGCCATCGGCATACCGGCCGTAGGTGTCTTGAAAGTGTGTGTAGTGGTCGTCTGGGAGATGGACTGCTTTGGCTGCTGTTGTGGCAAGCTGTGAGGGATAGCCCGTAAACTCGTCGGCGCTGAGTGACCGATAGTGTCCAGAGCGAAGACCGGTGCCGACAGTAGCGCTGTTGCTCATGGCTGCTGATATCTCGCTTGCAATGGAGCTCGAGGGAGATGTAACGATGGCGCTCATCCGCTTGACGGGACGCGAGGTGGTGGTCGGTGTCAGGGACATGGCTTGGGATGTATTGCTGGGCAAGAAGAGTGTCTAGGTGTATGTATAAGGTGCGTGCGAGCAAGTGTGGGAGCGATCCAAAGCGAGCCGCCCTTTATGAGGAGTCTGACGAGATGACGGCCAATGAGGGCGGCCAAGAATCGTGATGTGCACATCCGATGGCAGATTAATCTGGATGTCGGAGTTACCGTGACGCGTCGCAACCCATCTTGAGATTTGTTTCGCGACATGTCGCAGCAGCTGCTCAACAATGGCAAGTGGACAGAGTGGCGCCATGCTCCCTCTGTTATCTCGTCCCTTTGCCGCAGCTGGGCGGCCATCGATGATGCATGCTGTCCGGGCGGTGTTGGCGTAATGCAGAGATGCCGGCGCACTTATCGCCCGCAGATGCAGACCCCCCGATACCACACCTGCGCCAGACGGCCGTCATCATCATTATCAGCAGCAACAGTAGAAGTCGGAACGCTAGCGCGCTCTCCGTTTCAAAACATCTGCAGACGTGGACGAGAATGAGTCGTTTGCAGCCGATACTGACACTGGTCTCGCAGATGATCCTGCCCAAGAGGCATCCAAAGCAGCTGGAGCTGGAGATCAGGATCCCGTCGACGCCAAGGCGTCCCAGTCAACGCTAAAGGGCGGCAAGACTGCAGGCGGCCGCCAGCATCACCAAGATGTCCGCTCAGCAGAAACTCGAAAACGCGGCTGAGCAGGAGGAAGACCAGTACTACCTGAGCGGTCTCTTCAACATCGAGACATCGCCCGCATTCAAGTTTCTCGAGATTGCGTGCAGGAAAGAAGTGTCTGACCAGCAGTGAGCATTCAGCCTTGTCTGTTGATGGCCAGTGAAGCACGCTGACACAGCAGTCTGCTGCATGCAAAGGATCGACAAGTTCAAAATGCGGTTTCTGGCTCTGCACAAGTTCCTGTTGCAATTCAACGACTATGAAGACATGGCGCGGAAGCTCAAGCAGGCCATCCAGGATGTACGATGCAGCGGTTGGATCGCGACCGCGCCATCTCCAAGCAGTTCTCTGGCAATGCTGAGATTGGAGAGCTCAAACGCGAACTGCTCAGGGTAAGGCTTCCCCGAGTGTGCGTATTGACTGGCTCTAGGCGGTCGGCTCAAACGATGTGATGCACGCAGGCGCAAAACGAAGTGAACCTGGCACTGGAGCGCGAGTCCAAGCTGCAGCGTGACAGCGAAGAGTTCACAAAGCAGAAGCAGGATCTGGTGCATGACATTGAAGAGATTCGGCGCCACAAGGCAGACATGCTCGAGCCGCAGCTGATTGCAGCCACCAAGGAGCTCAAGATGGACATCTTGCAACGGCGGCACCAGGTGGAGAATCTCCAAAAGGACATGGAAGAGAAGCAGTCGACATACGAGTCGGTGGCACAGGAGCGCGACCGTCTCGAGACTGAGAAAGAGAAGCATCTCATTTCGCTATCCAAGGCATCCGAGACCCCCATCAAGATCCTCAAGCAGATCGATGTGCTCCGTGACGCCATCTCGTCGCTCGGCGCTGAAAACTCCAAGCAGCTGACCCTGGCGCAGCAGCTCGACAAAGAGCTGGACCGCCTTGCCAAGAAGAAGCGCGACTTGGAGGAGCTGCGCATGGGTCAGGCGGCCGACTACGAGCAGCGACGTGGTCTCATCCACGAGATGGAGCGGCAGGTGGATGACATCTTCAAGGAGCACGAGCTTGCCAAGGAGCAGCTCGCATTCCAAAAGGCTGAGCGTGTCCGGCTCGATATCACGATGCGCAAAACCATACTCGAGGTAGTTTGATGTGTTGGAGCATCTGTGCAGTATACTCGCACTGACCAGCACGCTTGTGCATGCGCCACCAGATCAAACGCGAGCACGACTTGTTCCTTCGCGTCATCCGCGAAAAAGACACGCAGCTCAAGCTCCACCGCCGCCTCGAAACAACCGTCAACAATATCAGAATGTCGACACCCACCATCCGCAAGCAGAGCGAGACTTTCGTCGCCAACTCGAGTTTATCAAGGCCGACGAGAAGTTTTACCGCAAGGAAAACGGCCGGCTGCGCAAGCTGATTGACATTGCGACCTACGACTTTCTCAAGCAAGAGAAGCTGGAAAAGTCCGAGGCGAGATGCTGACTGAGCAGATTGGCGCCAATCGGAAGCTGGAAGCCGATCTGGAAGAGGCCGCCTCGCGATGCCAGGAGCTGTCTCGCAAGGTTGAGGAGATAAAGATGGAGAAGGACTTGCGTGTGAGCGGTTGCTTGGCAGCTGTGGTAGTGTCGAACTGCAGTCTGTGCTTGTGCTGATGAATGTTGCCCCGTGATAGGCACGCGAGGTTATTCGCATCCAAAGCAAAGTGCGCGCAATCAAGGGCGACAATGCTGGCAAGGAGATCAGCATCATTGATGCATCCAAGCGGTGCACAGAGGCAGTCAACCGTCTCAAGGATTTCGGTGCTCTCTACGAGCTGGTCAAGAACGAGCGAAACAAATACGCAAGTTTTGGTTGCGATGGCGTGCTCGTATGGCAGCAGTGCTGACTGGTGTTTTGTTTGCAGCTCAACCAAATCCAATCGTCGACTCAGCGGGCAGCTGAGATGAAGGAGAAGATCAAGATCCTGTCCAACGAGATTGAAATTCTGCGGCACGAAATCTACAACAAGGACCGTGAAGTGTCGGTATGTTGGCTCCTCTAAGCATGGATGTGCACATCGGCCAACTGATGCCTTTGTCGGAGTGCAGAAAAAGCGACAGGAAAACAGTGCTGCGTATGCGTTGCGCGACTCGCTCAAGAACGAGGCCAACAAACTCATGGTGCAGTACAGAGACCGGCGAGGTAGGTGGCATTGCGGTGTACGGTGTCCAAACCATGGAAGCATAACAACACAAATGCGCGTAAACAGACCAGATTGACCAGCATCTGGCGGCCATCGAGGCACTCAACATGCACATCAACTCGGCCGAAGAAGAGATGATGACGCTCAAACTCCGATACGAACAGTGTATCAAGGAGCGCAACATGGTCGGCGTGCATCTTCTTGACCGCAACGACGAGCTCTGCATCCTGTACGAGCGTCTCAATGTGCAGAAGGAAGTCATGGCAAAGGGCGAATCCGCGCTCGTCGACAAGGAGGACGAGATCCGCAAGCTCTCGCTTATGTTGCCGAGCTCAAGCGCAAAGTCGAGCTGCAGAAGCAAACCGAGCCGCTCGTGGGGTTACGAGGGCGAGATTGAGAAGCTGGAAGCTAGCAGAGAAAAGCTGCGCAAAAAAGTTGCCGACCTTGCAGAAGAGATGGAGAACCCCGACGACCCAAGACGGTGCCGCAACCTTGGCGGTGTCGATCCATCTCAAAAGGAGCTGCTGAAGAAGATTGAGCGTCTCGAGGATCTACTGGCTGGCCGCGAAGTATGCATGCTGCAGTATGCGAGGCTCCATGGTTGCGCAACAGATGAAAGTCACTAACAGTGCAGTATAGGAGAAGCTGCTGGAAAAGGATCTCATTCTAGAAGAGATTGGCACGCTGACAGACAGACTCAAGTCGCAGACGCTCGAGGGTAAAGACGAGACGTACCAGGTCTCGCGCCGACTCAACGATCTGACAAAGCGCATCAAGCACGTCACAAAGTGCATGATGGCCAAGGTGTCTGAGCTGGCCATGCATCAGGCACTCGCCATGAGCCTCTATCAAGAGAAGAGTGAAAAGGTGGAGGCGTGTTGCGTGGAATGCTACACGCGAGCACCATACTGACAGCCATGGAGATTAGGAGGCACTTGTGGAAGAAGCAAAGCGCCGGCTTGAGACTGAGGACATTCCGACCGAGCAGATCGAGCGCGACTTTGTGCGGTCAGAGCGAGCACGCATCCGCCGCGAGGCCAAGGTGAATGCACTCAAGGAACGCAAGCAGCGCGAAGAGACGGGCCGCTTTGTGGACATGTGCGTTGCTCACGTTGGCATGCAGCTCAGTCGATCCACCTGTGCCTGCTCCACTCCACGACACTCTACTGACACTCGACTCCACTCCACTGACACTCTGCCTGCAATGCAGCGGCGACGACAACTTCTTCACATATGGCAATGTGCGGACCATGGCCGAGCCGCGGCCCAATGCGTACATCCCAGATGCCACCGGATACGGCGAGCTGCCGATTCCCAAACCATACGGTGCACATGCGCCGTACAAGCCGCACGAGACTGGGTCGCACATGCGGCACTACAGACGGCCGACCGTCAAGCCAGTCGAGCTGTAGATGCCCTCCCAGGCGAATCGCTTGGATGCCGGCGTGACAGCAGGGTGACAGCAGGGTGGTGCAACCTGGAAAGAATGAACGCATGATAGGCAGTGCATCGGCCATCTGGGGTTGGATTCGATGGAGATGCTCGGTAGGCAGCGGTTGGATCGCCAGTGGATCAGTGAGGTGGCAGCGACAGTGTTTGTGTGGACACGGTACTTGTTGAATGCAGGCAGGACGCCACTGTTGCGCGGCTCGTCTGACTAGCACAGCGGTGGCGCAATACCTCAGACAACGCCACCGTCACACAGTGTCGCGTCTCAGTTGCCATATTTGGCATAGTTACTGGTGCGACACAACACAGACGACCGCGTGTTTGGGGCTCTACATGGACTATAAAACGCAAGCGCCGCCGCCCTGCACTTCTGGTCAACCCTTTGTGCATCTCTGACCAGTAGTGCAGGTACGTGACATTGACGTGTATTGGAATGAACCCTTTGTGCATCTCTGACCAGTAGTGCAGCTCGACCTGTTTCACTGGTAGCACTGGTATACTCTACCAGCTGCCTTCCGCTGTTCCCCCATGTCTACACGCCCGCTGCGAACGCGGCCGATGGTGCGGCTGACGCCGCGCCGATCCCAACGCCACCGCGTCCAACGCCGCCGCTAGCGCCTCCAACGCCGCCCCTGTCCCTGCCGCGGCGATCCCCATGGTGACGGACGAGAGCCCCCTCGGTCACCAACTGGCGGCCGCGATCCTGCACATCGAGGACGTCGCCGCACGCCGGGGTTCACGCTCGACGCCATCTCCGGCCGCCTGTGGTGGCTTGCCACTCAGGGCGGCTCCCAGCTCGTGTTTGACATCGCGCGCGTGGTCGAGGACGAGTGCGGCAACCCACTGGCCACCGTCGGCTCGGTTCTCGCGGTCGCTCGTCGCCGTGGCGCTTCTTGGATGCGTCCCCGTCGCTATAAAGGACTTGTACGGACGGTATACGTCTGGGAAGTACGAGGCATGTTCATTGGTAAGAGCAGTAGCCATAGGCAGACATAAGGATGGATAGGCACCTGGGAAGTACGAGGCACAACGGCTGGGGTTGGCAGAGTACTATCCAGTGCCAGCTTATATAGGCGCGTCACATGGAATAGAGGCGCGCCATTGGACAGCAATATGGCAAGGCAATGACCCATGAAACAGGGACACAGGGCGTCAGGGCCTGGGACCCGACGGGATGATCTGTCCGTGGATATCGTTACAGCCCCCCTTGCTGAGATTGCAAGGAACGGAAGGCAATGTATCAGCACAAGAGAGAGATCCAAGGAAGACGGATCCAGATGATGCAGATACGCGACGGTGACGGCGATGTGGTGCAGTAGTACTTGCTCGCGATGATAGAGAGACACGGAGCATATCCAGTAAACCAGGTCAAAAGACGCGATCCAACAAAGTCAGGTCCATGAAGAGCAGATCCGCAGTTTGAGCACAGGTGACGGCACCATGTAGCAAGACAGGCGATGACAGGATGTTTGGATCTGGCGGCGGCAGTCGATCAATTGCAGTGACAGTCGTTGACGTTGGAGCAGCGGTAGCCGGCCGAGTGCATCCAATGTCAGTTGAGCAGTGAACAGGCAGCGATTGCTGATGCGGCTGGGTCGGCAGCATCTGCAAGGGCAGATCAGGCAAGTAAGCGGGCAGCGGTTGTTGTTCTGGCTGTTGGTGATGCAGCTCAGTCGGTTCAGGCAATACGGGCGGCGGCAGCGGCGGCGGTTGTACTGGCGGCAGTTGGCGCAGTCCAGTCGGTTCAATCGGCAATTCAGTTGACAGTACAGAAGACAGATGAGGCAGATGGAGCGTTGTAGGCAGTTGAGACGGGTGCGAAGGCGAGTGTGTCGACAGGCGGTGCGACTGCTTGGCAAGGGCAGGTGCAGCGGTGTCGGCTGAGTGCTGCTCAGTCGAGAGGCTGGGCAGAACGGCTGTTGTTGCTGGTGCAGATGGCAGATCGATTGGCATCGGCGATGGATCGGCTGATGGCGACCAATCAGATGCGGCTGACCAATCGGTTGGTGCCGACCAATCAGCTGCTGCTGACCGATTGGCACGCGTTGGCCAATCAGATCGCGTTGGCCAATCGGCGCGCGCTGCAGGCGGCTGGATGGGCGAGCCTGCAGGGACAGCGACTGGGCTGCAGAGCGGGACAGACGGGGACGGGACGGACGGGTACGCGACGGACGGGTGCTCGACCCTGCTGGCCGGGCTGGCCGGTGCCAGAGGCGGCTGGGTCGGTCGGTGCTGCTGAGGCGAGGCCAGAGCAGTGGCGGTCGGAACGGGAGAACGATGCTGCTGATGCCGCGGCGTCAGGACAGGCGTGCTGCCAGGGCCAGAGTGGCCGGGGCTGCGGACGGGCTGGTCGGGCAGCTGCTGCATGCAGAGCGGTTGGGGCTGCACATGGCCGGGGCCGGTGCAGATGGAGCTGGTGGCGAGGTCGGTGTTGCGGCTGCTACTGCTGCTGCTACTGCCGTTGGCGTTCCACAAACGATGGTTGAGTTTGCGCCAACGAAGTGTGGCTTCGAGCTGGTCAATGAATGCAAGCAGGTCGCTTGCCGTCTGCTCGAGCTGCTGCTGCTCAAGCTGGAGGCTGTCACGCCTGGCAAGGTCCTCTCGCAGAGCAACCATTGCAGGGGCCAGGCGATGGTGCTCCTCCTTTGTCGGCGGCCTGTGGCATGAGCGAAGGATGCTGGCGGCAATGGAACGAGTCTTGTCAACACAGGCTGTCTGTAGCTGGATGGCGAGCAGACAGTCGTCGGAAATGAGCTGGATGTTGTGCAGCTCCAGGCGAGCGGTGCGTAGCTCGTGCTGGAGGCTGCTGGTGGTCGTTTGGAGGTGGTTGCGATGGTTGTTGGTTGCGGTCTGTTGCGGGCTGGTGCGGGTCGGCTGGCCTGGGCCGCCGGCTTGCATGGCGGCCCAGAATTCGGTCGGTCGGTCGGTCGTCGAGTTCGATGGGTGAGCCGTTGTATAAGGACTTGTACGGACGGTATACGTCTGGGAAGTACGAGGCATGTTCATTGGTAAGAGCAGTAGCCATAGGCAGACATAAGGATGGATAGGCACCTGGGAAGTACGAGGCACAACGGCTGGGGTTGGCAGAGTACTATCCAGTGCCAGCTTATATAGGCGCGTCACATGGAATAGAGGCGCGCCATTGGACAGCAATATGGCAAGGCAATGACCCATGAAACAGGGACACAGGGCGTCAGGGCCTGGGACCACGACGGGATGATCCGTCCGTGGATATCGTTACAGTCGCCGTCAATGCACACGGCCCACGAGTCCCCGGTCCCGCAAGACAGACCCGTTCCCACCGCTGCGGCGCCGTCAGACAGCTCGATAAGTCGCGAGGTGCGGCGCCAGTTCAGCCTCGGCACGTTTGCCGGTCTGCCGGAGCAGCTTGTGGCGGCCACCGATTTCCGCCGCCTGCTGGAGCAGTTCTTCGGGCTCTACAAGACCGCATCGAGTGCCGAGTTGACCGCCCTGCTGCACCCTGCCTTCGTCGGGATCGCCGGTCAGTGGCTGACTCGCCACCTGCGCCGCAACAAGGTCGTCCACCCCGCCACGTTTCTCGCCGCCTTCGATGCCGCGTTTACGCCACCCGATATGACCCGTCGAGTCAAGGACGCCCTCGTTAACACAAAGCAAGGCGAGAAGGAGTCTGGCGCTCAGTACGTGGCACGGTTTGAGATGATGGCCGCAGGCTTGGACTCGGAAGTGCACGACAACTGGCTGGCCGAGGTGATCATACGCGGCTTGTATGGGCAGTATGCCTCCGAGGTGCGCCGCGAGCTGAGATTCCGCGCGATGGACTATGCCCAAGTGTGCGACTTCATCCCCACTGTTGACGACATCCTGCGCAACGGCCCGCTGCCCAAGCCCATCGCCAGTAACACAGGCCCGTGGCCCATGGATCTGTCACCAGCTGCAGCCACCCGCAGCTGCCGCGCTGGTGCCATCTCAAGGATCGTCGGCCAACCCGTTCCCCAATCAGCAGGCCGCGAGAAGTGGCGCCAATGACCGCAAGAATGTGCTACACGTGCCGCGGCGTCGGCAGCCACCGACAGGGCTGTCGCTCAACGTTCCGCTTCAAGCAGCATAACAACCATCCACCTGCGCAGCTGCACTCGTTCTCGGGCTGCTGACCTCGCTGACGCCCTGCGCAGTCTCGGTTTGGAGTGTCGCCGGCCTCGCCATCCGTGGTCCCGACATCTGGTCCAAGCAGCTCGGGCCCAATGCCGACGCCGACGACTGACGGGGCCGGCAATGCCGGTGATTGTGGTGCGAATGAAGACACGCATACACAACCACTGCCATGTCCGGTTGCCATATCCCCTCATTCGTCTTCTTCTGGGCCGCCGCCGCCAGTGCCGCCGCCAGCCAGCAAGCCAGCTGGCCCCTGATCTGTTCAAGCTCGATTTTTCGCCGAAAAACGCGCCACCTTCGTCGGTTCAAGGTGGCCATTGGATCTGTTCCTGCCACTGCGCTTGGCGACTCTGGCGCAGGGGCCAACTTTGTAGGCATCAGCCTCTGTCAGCAGCTTGTGGCCAAGGGACTCGCCACGCCGTACAAGCTGCCCCAGCCCGTTCCACTCCGGCTGGGCGATGGTCCGACCGCATCACGCTGTCCGACGCCTGTGTTCTCGAGTTGCACACGCCTGACGGCCTGGCGCTCGGACGTTTGGACGCCTTTGTCGCGCCCATTGACAAGCACCACGACTTGGTGCTGGGCCTGCCGTGGCTCGAGGCCGTCAAGGCCAACTGGACGTTTGGCAAGGACGGGCAGCTCGTCGCCAAACGTGCCCCCGCGGCCCCATTGTGATGGCCGATGCCAAGCCGCCACCCCGCGTCGTCCGTCGCTCGCCACCAGCTCGGTCGAGCTCATGTCATACGAGCAGTTCAAGTGGGCCAACAAGCGCGGCCAGATTGAGTGGGCGTCAGCCTGTTTGAGCTGGCCGCCACGCCCCGAGGAGGGACGGCTCGTTCCCCGAGTGGGTCGAGACGCTGCGCGCGGAGTTTCCCGGCATCCTGCCGCCCGCTGGCAGCAAGCTCAAGATCTCCAAGGAGCTGGCCCAGCTGGGCGAGCACGGCGTGCACCGCATCAAGCTGTTGGACGCCACGCCGGTCAAGCGCCAGGCGTACCGGATGAGCCCGCGGGAGTTGGATGAGGTGCGCAAGCAGTTGATCGCGCTGCTGGAGGCTGGCGTCATCCGCCCCAGCAGCAGCCCGTGGTCGCTGCCGATCCTGTTTGTCAAGAAGAAGGACGGCACGCTGCGGATGTGTGTGGATTATCGCGCCACTCAACCAGCAGACCAAGGCGGACGCGACGGGCCTGCCGAGGATCGACGATAACTTGGATCGGCTGCATGGCATGCCGCCGTTTCGCCGTGCTGGACATGCAGTCTGGCTACCAGCAGGTGCCGATGGCGGCTGACTCGGTGCAGTACACGGCGTTCAACACGCGGTACGGCCAGTTCGAGTACCTGGCGAGCCCTTCGGCTGCGCAACGCCCCGCGACCTACCAGCGCATGATGAATCGTGTGCTGGTAGGTCTCGTGGATGAGATTTGCGTCGTGTATCTGGACGACATTCTCATCTATGCGCCTGACGACGAGGAGCTGCAGCGGCGCGTTCCGGCTTGTGTTTGAGCGGCTGGCCAAGTACGGGCTGATCGCCAATGCCAAAAAGTGCCGGTTCGGCCTGGACGAGGTCGAGTACTGCGGCCACCTGGTCTCGGCCGCGGGCATTCGGCCGGATCCGCGCAAGCTGGAGGCGATTGCCAGCTGGCCAGTGCCTAAGGAGTTGGTACAGTTGCAGTCGTTCATGGGCTTTGGCAACTACTATCGCCGCTTTGTGCGCAACTACGGCCGCATCGCCATCCCGCTCAACCGCCTTACGCGCAAGGACGTACCATTCGCGATGGGTCCAGACGAGATGGCGGCGTTCCAGGCGCTCAAGGACGCACTCGTCTCGGCGCCCGTCTGCGCCGCGCCAGACTTCAGCAAGCCGATGCACGTTTGGACGGACGCCAGCCAGGACGCCGTCGGCGGCGTGCTCTCGCAGGATCATGGGCAGGGCCACCAGCCGATCGCGTTCTTGTCGCACAAGCTGTCGCCGGCGGAACGCAACTACTCGGCGACCGAGCGGCGAGGCGATGGCTGTGATTCATGCGCTGCGCACTTGGCGCTGTTATGTGGATGGCGTCCGCACGATTGTGCACACGGATCACCAGCCGCTGACATGGCTGAAGGGGCTGAATCGACCTGGGCCGCGTCAGTGGGGCTGGCAGCTGGAGTTTGAGCACTACGGGCCGTCGCTGGAGTACACGCCTGGCAAGTGGCAGCCTGCAGACGCGCCGTCCCGCCGCACCGATCTGCCTGAGCCAGCGGTCCCAATCATCGATGCTGATCCGTATGGCATTCGCGCAGACGCTGTTCAGCTGCATCCATTGGAAGCCGCCACCGCCACAGCTGGATCCAGAGCGTGATTGGCCGATGCACGCGATCCAGTTCAAGCTCAACAACACGGTGCCGCCCGGTCTGTCGCCGCGCTACACTGCTCTGATCTCGCAGCAGAACCGCCTGTTTGTGCTGCGCGACGACACTCTGCAGCGACAAGTCACGGTCAACGGCAAGGAGTTTGTGGTGCCATTCATTGTGTCTACGGAGCGCGACACCATCATGGACAAGTTCCACCGCACGCTCGGTCACATGGGAGCCGCCTCGCTGTATGGCGTGCTGCAGACGCGCTACTGGTGGCCCAACATGGAGACGGAGTTGGTACAGTTTGTGCGTCATTGTGCCGTTTGTCAGCTGCACGAGACGCTGGTCGCGCCGGTTCGCAACCCGCTGCATCCGCTCGAGCCCGCCGCGCTGCCCTTCGAGAGGTGGGGGGTTGATATTGTGCAGGATCTGCCTGCGACGGCGACGGCAACACGCAGCTGTTCACCGCGATCGACTACGCCACACGCTGGGTGGTGGCCAAGGCGTATCCCAACCGCGACGCCACGACCGCCGCCAAGTTCATTTACGAGGAGATCCTGTGCCAGTTTGGTGCACCACGCGAGATTATCACGGATCGCGCGAACGTGTTCACCAACGACGGCCTGCGCGAGTATCTCAAGCTGCAAGCGACCAACCACCTGCCGTCGACGCCGTACCATCCGCGCACGAATGGAGCCGTCGAGCGCATGCACCGGTCGTTGAACGCCATTCTCACCAAGCTGTGCGCCGGATCCCCGAGCGCTGGGACAAGTATGTGCCACAGGCTCTGCTCGCGCTGCGCACGCGGCGCCACGAGGTCACGGGCTACTCGCCTTCTAACCTGCTGTTTGGAGTCGAGCCGCGCCTACTCGGAGATGACAGCCTGCCGCACTGAGTACGATCCCAAGGACTGGCAGGACATGGCCGCCTGGACCGCCCGCGTCTCGATGAGGTCGGTCTTGCACACCAGGCCGCGTACGTGCGATCGCAGGCTCAGGCCAAACGCATGGAGGAGCGCTACAACACGACGCACACGGTGCAAGCAGATCGGTTTGTCGTGGGCGAGTACGTCAAGCAGAAGCACACGACAAGACCAAGTTCGAGCTCTCGTGGACCGGGCCATACATCGTGCAGGAGGTCGCCCCAACGACACGTACCGCTTGATGCGCGCCAACGGATCCATGCTCGAGAATCTCGTCAACGGCGACCACCTCGCCCCTACTACAGCCCGCAGACGGACGTGTTCTACGGAGGTCGTCCTACCAGCCGCTCACGCCGGTTCCAGCAGCAGCCGCCGCACCGCCACGCATCGCGGTTCCAGCACCTGCCGCCACTGGCATTCCGCGCGACACGCGCGGCGTTCCCCTTGTGCAACGCGCTCGCCCGACCTTGTCGTCCGTGGACGTGACGTCCTCTAGAGAGGGAGGAGTGTTGCGCGTCTCGTCTGACTAGCACAGCGGTGGCGCAATACCTCAGACAACGCCACCGTCACACAGTGTCGCGTCTCAGTTACCATATTTGGCATAGTTACTGGTGCGACACAACACAGATGACCGCGTGTTTGGGGCTCTACATGGGCTATAAAACGCAAGCGCCGCCGCCCTGCACTTCTGGTCAACCCTTTGTGCATCTCTGACCAGTAGTGCAGGTACGTGACATTGACGTGTATTGGAATGAACCCTTTGTGCATCTCTGACCAGTAGTGCAGCTCGACCTGTTTCAATCGAAAAGTTGTGCAAATGCAATAAATACAGTAGCTTGACAAACACACACACACACACACAAGCGACACACATGCGCATTGCAGGATCGTCTGGCGATGAATGCGTCGTGTGGCGAGTGGGCCACTGTGCAGTGGTGGTAGTGACGGTGGTTGTGCGGCAGATGATGCATCATTCAATCGAGTGCATTATGCATTGCATTATATGCTGACTACTTATTAAACCATGTCAACCCACTTGGGCTCAATGCAAGACTACAGACCGCCGCTCGCTTCTTGAAGACGGCCGCGTACACTGCAAGAACTGCCTCGACGCCACTGTCGTCGTATGTCGCGAGAGCTTGTGAGGCTCTCAAGACGATTTTGCAGGCCGAAGAGTCATCATCCTGCAAGTCGTCGTCCAAGTCGTCCTCGGTGTCGATGTCCGAGTCGTGTAGAAAGTGATTGGCCTTCTTGGCCTTGATTGCGCTGCCTTGGTAGCTGCTCGCTTCGTCTTTGGTCGCGAGCATTTCAGACGCGACGGCGGCCCTTGCAACATCGCGTTCCTTGGCGTAGTCCTTGTCAAACGAGACCTTGGCCGACTTGACCTTGATCTCGAGCTGGACGTACTTGATATTGATGTTGCGCTGGAGGCAACGGGTTACGCTCTTGCCGTCAAGCTTGTCCACGACCGTGGCGGTGATCGTGATGACAATCGAGCCGTCATTGGCGATGTCGATCTTGATGGCCTCATGGAGAATGGTCCGCGACTTTGCAGAGTCGCTCTTCTCTGCGACGTCGACTCCCGAGTCGATCTTGGCGACGTTTGTTGAGGCGGTCGACGGCTGAACACAGCCAGTGTTTTATCTGCGCAATGCATTTCATGGCATTCATATGCATCACTCCACAACCATAAGCGATGCCCTGCTTGACGCGGCCAACGCCAGAGCCAGACGAAGCGGCCGTCGCCACTCTGTCAGCAGCCGTGCGTGCAGCGTCGCACACGGCCAGAGCCGCTGCTGCTGCTGCCGACGCCGCCATCAAAGCGGCTGCCGACGCACCAACGGCCCTCGCTGTGTCAGATGCACGCGAGGCTGTCACTGCCGCCAGGGCTGCATACCAGGGGGTGGCTGCTGCACTCGCGGCCCTGCAGGCGGCGAGTCCTGCATCGGCCGCACTGGACACGCTCTTTGGGCATGCTCTGCCAGCGCCGTCCTTTGCGCTTGTGGCTGACCCTCAACCGCAGCCATGGCAGGATGCAACGACGCAACAGAGCGCCAACGCGGCACGCGGCTTGCTGGGCCAGGACACGGGGCAGGACCTGTTGGATCTGGACCTGTCGGATCTGGACTGACGGCCGAGCGGCAACAGACCCAGGCGCAACAGAAGCCTCATTCCTGAATGAATGATGGATGCATGGCCGTCACATTCATTGACGGACAGGCAGACAGGCAGACAGGCAGATCACACCTGCGAGGCGTTGAAGTGGCCAGACGCAATCTCGCGAATGACGGCAGCGTTGGCAGCACCAGTCGCATCCACAAGCTCGCCAAACACAGAGCCGGGCATCGTGAGCAGCACATGCGGCGCATCAAACTCGGCAATCTCGCCCTGGTCCAGCACAAGCACGCGGTCAAACGCCGCGATCGTGTTGAGACGGTGCGCAATGCTCAGCACCGTCGTGTGTGCAAACTGCGACCGGATCGACTCTTGGATGCGCTTGTCGGCCTCGGCATCCACCGACGCCGTCGCCTCGTCCATGATGAGCACCTTGGGCCGCGCGAGAATGGCCTTGGCAAGACACAGCAGCTGGCGCTGGCCCATCGACAGGTTGGATCCGTTCTCCTCGATCGCCGCATCCAGCTTGTCCGTCTGCGCAGCCACGTAGTCCTTGAGACCCACGAGCGACAGCGACTCCCACAGCTGGTCGTCGGTGTATCCCGTCTGCAGCATGTCGAGGTTGGACCGCACACTTCCCTTGAACAGCACGGGCTCCTGCGGGATGATCTGCAGGCGAGAGCGCAGCGTCTTGAGACCGAGCGTCGCAATGTCGCGGCCGTCGATGGTGATGGATCCCTTGGATGCCTCCATGATACGGAACAGGGCCGTCATGAGCGTGCTCTTGCCCGAGCCGGTGCGGCCGACAATGCCGACCTTTTCGCCAGGACGGATGGAGAGCGACAGGTTCTTGATGACGGCGTGGTCGGGACGCGAGTCGTAGCAGATCTGCAGGTCGCGGATGGCAAGTGCACCGGCAGTCGGCCACTCGTCCTTGGTCGCAGGGTCGTTGGGCAGCAGGCGGGCAGCCTCGGACGGCAGGTCGTTCGCGTAGTAGTTGAGACGCTCGACCGAGTTGAACTGCCCTTCAATGTAAGCATAGATCTCGAGCACGGCATTAAAGTTTCCAGCGAGCGACATGATGGCGCTGAGTGCCAGACCGAGCGATCCGCCTTTGATGAAGCCATTAGCCGCCAGAAGAAGAACGACAAACGTGACGGACGCAGCAAGGAGTTCAAGACGCAGGCCGAGCCAGACTGTGCACTGCCGAGGATGAGATTGGATTTGTTGGACAGATCCATCTTGACGTGCTCAGTGGCAATGAACTTGGACTGTGCGCCGAATGCCGCAATCGTGGGGATGCCGTTGATCGTCTCGGAGAGGTGCGACACGGGAGCATCGACCAACAGCCGCTGGCTTGACGACGCTCTGAGAAGGCGTGCTGGCCGCTACTCTTGCCAGTCCAAGCGCGACAGTCGATCAGATCCAGAGACGCCATGCCAGCCACCAGCGACATCCGCCTTGAAGGACGGTGCGGTGAGCGCGTCACAAAGCACGGTCCGCCCAGCACGCTACTTTGCCCGCTGTTCAACTACCCCTGTAGATCGCGCTCGGCAGCCGCGCGATGCTTGTGTGGGTGCTTGACCGCACGCAGAACGCCGACGATGTGGATCGGGTGTGTGTGTGCGAGCCTGCCGTGTGTGGGGCCGGCCCGAGTGCCTGCAGCGACTGCGCAGACGCAGCCTGCTGACGCTTGCAGCAACCCTGCGACATGCCAGACATACAGCGACTGCCTGCAGTGTCTGTCCAGCGACCTGCAGGCCAAGGTCAAGGCGTTCCGTTTCCGCAAAGACGCCGTTGCCTGCCTGGTGGTGCATGCATGCGTGGGCCTGTGTGTGCTGCCACCTGCCACTCACTCACAGTGTGGACCATCACAGGCTGGCCAGCTGCTAACCCGAGCCGCCGTGCGCCACATCTATCCGGAGCAGCCTCTCTCAGACTTTGAGCGCTGCACCACCGACATTGGACGGCCGTTCATGGCAAGCATACCGCTCAGACGCATGGCTGGCTGGCTGGCTGGCTTGTTGGCTGGCGACTGCTGACAGTCTGGCTGTCTGCCTCGCCCATGGACAGAAACACAACGGCAGTCCGGTCGCTCTCGACTTCAACATCACGCACCACGGCAACTGCGTGGCCATTGCCGCATCCACAGCGCACCGAGTCGGCATCGATCTGACGACGCTGGACATGTCGCCGGCCAAGACAGCCGACGAGTTTCTGTCGTACTTTGACGAGCAGTTTGGCCGGCTGGAGTGGGACTGGATCCGCAAGGCGGCCAGCGACGCCGAGAAAGTCAAGCGGTTCCACTGTCTGTGGGCACTCAAAGAGAGCTATGTCAAGGGCGTCGGCTGCGGCATCATTGTGGATCTCGTCAAGATCTGCTTCTTGGTGTCAGAGTATAACGCATCCAACCCGTCGGCCATCCGGGTGAGTGGCTGCGGGAAGGTTCGCAAGTGCCTGTGGCGGCTTGCTGTCACGGCGATCGGCATGCACTGACTGGCCGACGGATCGACTGGCAATGGACGGACGTCAGATCTGGGACACGCCGCTGTCGGTGACGCTTGTGGTCGAGGGGGCCATCTGCAAGGACTGGTCATTCCAGGTGGTGTCCGTCGACAGCTTTCACATTCTGTCGCTTGCATGCAATCCGCCGCAGAGTGGCGAGCCAGCAGTGGCAGTGGAACGAGTGACGTGGCTGGACCTGGCCACCAAGGCGTGTGCACTCCCAGCTGTGGACGCAGATCGGCCGTGAGTCAGCCAGTAGCAGCATGCAAGTGAAGCATGTGCGTCAGCCACTGTTCATTCCAAGAAGATTCCCAAAGACACTAGATGCCATACCCTTTTGAGCTAAAGGCCGTGCGTAGATCCCTCAGTTATGTCATGGAGCATGCCTGCATGACACGAGCGGCCACACGGCAAAAAAAGAATGCAATGCTGCTGGAACAGACCCTGTATCAATGCCTTGGGTCCAGCGGTGTAGCAAAAAGGAAAAAAGAAGCGCTCCCGGGTGGGCTCGAACCACCAACCTTAACGTTAACAGCGTTACGCGCTAGCCATTGCGCCACGGAAGCCTCTTCTTGTCGCAGAAATTTGCACACTCTAACAAGTACTGTCCTCCATAGGCTTGGCAGATTCATTCCAATGGTGTTCAGTGTCCATCCATCCGACACTGTGCGGAAAGCGACTCACGACAGCAAATAGACAGCAAGTTCATTTCTTCTTTGTAAGGCGCTTGATCGCAAGGCCGCTCTGCGCACATGATTGCGCGTCAGAGAGCATTTCAAGACGCTGCTCATCTGACAGACTCTCGAGCAGGATCTTGGCAATGTGTTCTGTGCGCGCGCTCTGCAGAGCACGCCACGTGAACATTTCGGTGCGGTGGGCAAGAAGCCAGTCAACGACACGCACATGGCCAGCGCTTGCGGCAGCGTCAACGACCGCAGGCGTGAATGGGACAGCAGGGTTGGCGTGCATGGCTTGCAGGATGTCGAGCCGACCGCGAGTTGCCATGTCTGCCACGCACCAAGGCGAGCATCCTTCTGTGCGCGACGCGAGTAGGAACCGTACCACTTCCCGGTGGTTGTTGGCGAGGGCATTGTTGATGGCACTCATTGTGCATCCTGCTGTGCCATGCGTATGCAGCCATTGGACTATGTCGAGGTGGCCATGCGAGGCGGCGGTGTCCATGGCTTTGGTTGTGAACGTGACGGCAGGATTGGTTTGCATGGCCTGGATAACCGACAGATGGCCGCGTCCAGCCGTCTTGTTGACCCAGGCGTCCGAGCACCCTTCTGTGCGATGCGTGAGCAGATAGATGGCCGTGTCGAGGTGGCGGCCTTTGAGCGCATTGTCCACTGCAGATACCGTGCAACCTTCCGAGCGCGACTCGTGCAGCCACTGCACCACAGGCAGATGTCCATTGGCGCAGCCGTGTCCATGACGGCAGCCGTGAACCGCACGCGGCCCGTTTCGTGCATCGTCTGTATCACGTCCAACCTGCCACGTGCCGCAACGCCGTTTACAGCACTGTCGTCGCATCCCTCGCCGCACGTCGAAAGCAGCCATCGCGCCACATCAAACGACGAGTGCCACAATGCCAGTTCGACTGGTTTGGCCGAGTAGCCCTCTGACCTGTTGGCGCGCAGCCACTCTGCAACTGCCAGCTGATTGCGCCTGATGGCCTCGTCCATGACGCCCACCGTGAATGTGACTCCCGGGTTTGTGTGCATCGCTTGCAAGATATCAAGCCGTCCTTGCGATGCCATCTTGCATACCCACGCAGGCGAACACCCTTCCGGCCGATGTGCCAGCAACCACGTGGCGACTTGGTAGTGGTGCATCTCCAGCGCACCGTCCACAGCATCCGTTGTGCATCCGTCAGACCGGTGTCTGTGCAGCCACTTGACCATGTCCAAACGGCCAGACCGTGCCGCGGTATCCAGAACGTCTGTCGGCCAGCGATCGCATTGCAACCCGCGCTTGGAGTGCATCCATTGGAGACTCGCCAATTGCCCAGCCGCGGCCAGCTTCGTCGGCGAGATGGCCCAACCCTGCAACCCCGCCTCAACGAGCACGTCTGCCACGTCCACAAAGCCACGACCGAGAGCCTCGTCCAGCAAACTCTGGCCGCCAGCATCCTGCTGCTCATAGCCACGCACATCGATCGCGCCCGTCTCGAGTGCCAAGTACCGCAGCATCTTGCCATGCCCGTGCGCAAGCGCCAACCGTCCAAGGGCGACGGGGTCTCGCATGTCCAGCAGATCCGTCCAAGCCTGCCGCAGCGGGATGTGTACCAGCCGCGGCATGGTCGAGATGGCACGTGTGAACCTGCCGTCATCCGCGCCGTCTGCACGCCTCGTCACAAACGCAGACTTTGTCCACTGTGGGAACCGCTCGCAGAGCCGAGCGTAGAACGACCGCGCCGTCACCAGCACAAGCGCTCTGTTGATGTCCGCATCCGGCTCTGCATTCGTGCTGCCGTTGCGGTCAGAGATGGGCGACCAGTTTGGCAGCAAGAACAGATCGCCCGGCCAGTTGGATGCGCAGGCGTATGCCCATATGCGGTGGATGGTGTCGGCGTCCGGGTTGCGGGGTCGGCGTGCGAGGAACGAGTGCAGGTCGCTCGCTCGGAAGAGGATCATGGCGTGCAGCTCAGCGGGCAGCTTGTCCCACCAACTGCGTCCGTGCTGCAGCTCGTCGCTGTCGCCGCTGTCGTCATGGTCGTTGTTGTGTCCATCAACCATTTGGCCTGCATGGCATGGCATGGCCCAAGTGTCAGCAGTCTGCATGGACGACCGGCGGACGACACCCATTGAGAGTATGCCGCCTACAAGTCTGTGACTGGAAAGTTTGACTGAGCGGATCCCCGAGTCAAAATTTTGATGTTGGAAGTCATTGCATGTCTGAAGGATCACGTGACGAGACACGTGACTAGATGGCTGCACCCTGTTCATCCCCTCGTTGCAGCACTCTGTTGCCGTCCCTCAACCAGTTATGGCACGACAGACTCCATCCATGCGGTGCTTCCATCGTGTGATGCATTCGCCAATCGAGGCCAAGTTCATTCAGCGATCACTCTTCCTTGGCACGAAGGGGCTTCTTGCCAGCGCTCTTGCCCTTGAGCTTGAGCGCATCCTCGCGTGCACCAGCAGCCAGGCCGCGCAGGATGGCCGAGCCCGACGACATCATGACCAGGATGGGGATGACGATCCAGAAGGCGTTCATAAAGACAAAGTAGAACCAGAAGTAGTACGGGTGCGGGTCGCAGTGCGGCGCGCCCTCCATGAGCGTGGTGCCGTAGTAGAGCACGTCGCCGTACAGCTGGCAGAGCGAGACGGCGAACTGGAAGAGGTGGCGGTAGGGGTTGTTGGCGTAGATGAGGGCGGCTGCGATGAAGCTGAGCGGGCCGACGGCAAACTGGAGCAAAGGGCAGAATGCCAGCATGTGTGTAAGTCAGCATGCGGGCATGTGGGCCAACCAGCCGAGCAGATCGGCCAGTGTGCCTTCGGAGAGCTGCTGTGCAAGCGCCATCGGTCCATCCATCGGTCCATCCGTCCAGCGACGCCGCAGAGCAGCAGCCAAACACAAACGCAGGCAGACTTACGGCGGTCATGCTCTCCATGAGGGTGACAAAGGGGTCGGACGTCATGTATCTCGAGTCGGACATGGCGTACTCCTTCCACAGCTCGGACAGGAAGTCAGACTCGCCGGCAATGGCCCGGTTGGTTGCAGCGAACCAGCCCTCGACAAACAGGTGGATGCAGCCGCAGGCGAGGAACCACAGGAACACCAGGCGGGTGCCGAACGGAGCGGGCTTGCCGGTCGCTCGGGTGTTGCGGCGGGCAATGGCCACGTAGGCAAGCGGCATGACCACGGCGATGATGCCAAAGAAGATGCCGAGGATCTCGCCGGCGGTCCAGGTGCGCTCGGTGTAGTGGGGGATGGACGCTGTCCGTGGGTGGAACGGGTGCGGCACAAGCTTGGCAGTCATGGTGATGATGATGAAAGGTTCAACGGCAAGATCGGATTATGTTCATTGGGGGGGATCTGTGTGTGTGTGTGTGTGTGTGTGTGTGTGTGTGGCTGGCTGGCTGGCTCGCAAGGACTAGCACTTGACGATCGTCACTGGCAGGTCGCTGTGGTGTGTGATGTAGTCGGACACGGAGCCCATGAGCATGCCCGCGATCTGCGAGCGGCCGCGAGACCCCATGGCAATCATGGTCGCCTGGACCTCTTCGGCCTGGACGGCACAGCGGCGGCAGCCATCGACAGGGTCAGCCCACTGATCTGGCGTGCGTCTGCACGGCACTGCGTCGGCTACAGACAACCCACCGTTTCGAGGATCGCCTCGCGGGCATCGCCACCGACCACGGAGCAGTGGATGCGTGCGTTGATGCCCGTGCTCGCCTGCAGCTTGCGCGTCAAGCCCTGCAGCATGGTGAGCGCCATGTCGCCGTCGTCGAGCGGGCTGATGTTGTCGACGGGCTTCTTGACGACCGTGAGCGCCGTCACCGAGTCGCCGTCGTTGACCAGGTTCTCGAATGCCCAGCGCATGACCTGCTCGCCGGTCTTGGAGTCGTCAATGGCGACAAGGACGTGCTTCTTCATGGTGCAAGCGGCGTCGCGTTGTGCGTTGTGCGTTGTTGGGCAGAGGCGGCCACAATGCGTCAGAGATCGCCGCTTTCTCGGCATTGCGACAGCCCAACTCACCTCCTGGAAAGTCATTGTGTTGTGGACTGGTGTGTGCTGTGTGCTGTGTCTGCTGCTGCCTGCCCGTCCAGGGGTGCCGCCCACCGCTTTATAGTCCGACAGCGCAGCGCCTATGGTTTGTGCGTGACTCACTCTGACGCCTGGCTGACGGCGAAACACGGACCAGATTGATGCGTCGTGTCCGGCGGTCGCTCTGTCGGTGCACAGGTGCCAGCGTGCCTCGAATACCATTGGCCAGCACGGAGCTGGCATGGCGCCCGGCCGCAGGCAGCACATGGCAGGCAGCACAGGACAGCAGCGTCATAACCATTCATTCTCCACGCCGTCACGATGATTGCATGCTTGGACCGAGCAGGCACACGGCGTGCTACTAATCATAGTCGCCTCCACCTGCAGCCACGTTGCATCGTCAGTGGCAATCGCAGTGGCAATCGCACTCCATTCACATGCAAGCAGCCACCGCAACCAGACACTCACCGTCTGAGTCGCCGTTTTGTGTTGTTGGTGGCAAGTGTCTGCTGCTGCCACGACCACTGAGCATTGCCAACTAAAGATGCTCAAGAAGTGCAAGTACGATGCGATGGCCATTAGTATAGATAGGGGATGTATTCCAAAAGCAGTCAACGAAACAAAGGGGGCACACAAGATGTAAAGACAACAAAGACACACAAAAAGTACTCTTCAAGTACACGGTAGGCGATCCATCACACAGCAGATACAGCCGACCGATCGCCGTCAGCGCCAGGCTCCTCATCATCCACAAGGCGCAGCTTGGCGGCCTCGAGATCCTTGAGCGCGCCATGCGCCGCATCCACAACGTTCTTGGAGCACGTCATGACCTGCGCCTCGCTGTCCCGATCACCTGCATCGTTCTCCTTGCGCGTCGTCACCGTGCGCAGCTGCAGCGCAAGCGCCTCGACCTTGGTGAGCGAGCGCGTCAGGTGCATCGCCAGCGTTCGATCGTCGCATGTCTGCGCGACAGGCGACCACGACTGCATGATGTTCATCGAGATGTCGTAGATGTCGCGGGAGGTGTGGATATAGTCGGATTTGAGCTCAGCAAACGTGGTGGCGGCCGCCGCTGCCGCGGGTCGAGGTGCGCCGCGGGAGACCGTGCTGCGGCGGCAAGGATGAGCGAGGCGGGCGTGCTGTCGGATTTGAGCAGACGATGGAAGGAGACGAGCTCGTCATACTTGGCGCTGAGGAGATTGGTCAGGCCCGACAGATCGCGCATCATGTCCCAGTTGCGCTCGCGGTACCGGCGTCTGCGGGCGGCAAGCTCGGCCAGCTTGGCGGCGAGCTGTGCAGCGGCAGCAGCCGATGCGGCACGCTCGGCCTCTTCGGCTGCCGACAGGGACGGCTGCGACGAGACGGATGATGCAGACCGGAGCGGCGCCGAACGCGGCGCGCTGCTCGATGGCGCGGCTGATGTGAACAGACGCGCGTTGTTGTGGTCCATGGGCAGAACAACGCTCAGGCCAGGCGACGGCTGCGGGCTCTCCAGAGCGCTGTACTCGTCCCCAAACGCGTCCGCGTCCGTGCTGGTCTCACTGTCCATCATGATCGAGCTCATGGTCGTCATGACGCTTGTGTCGCCCATCATGTCGGCCATGGCGAATGCGCTTGTCAAGTCCATGACAGACGGCATCGTCGGCCCGGCGTCTGTTCCGTCGGGCAGTGGCTGCTGTGCAGCCACAGGCGAAATGAGAAGAGATGCCAGTGCGCTAGAGGCTTCGACGGGCTCGGAGGCGTGCTTGGCGAGAGAGGCTGCTGAACCGTTGCGCGACTGGAGCACAATCACGGAATCGTCGCTGCCGTCAGCGCCAGCAAGCATCGTTGATGCGGTATCGCAGAGCGCCTCCTCGAGCTGGCGAGCAGTCTCCTTATCCTCGATCGCACCGCTTCCGTTGGCGCCAGAAAGCATCGTCTTGAAAGGCGACATCACGGAGATGGGAGCCGTGCCGTCGAGATCGGCTGATGCGTCAACAAGCGTCTCGGACGACTGCTGGCGACTGATGCTGCTGCTGTCCCACTCGGCCGTGCTGTGCTCGCCGCCAACACCAAGCTCGTCATCGAAGTGGTCGTCGTGGTCGTGGTCGATACCGCAGGTGTGTTCAAGAATGGCCGACACATCAGCAGCCAGCTGGGCGAGCTCAGGCGACGTCACGGCACCGTCGTCGTCGTCGTCCTCTTGGACATTGACATGATCGGAGACGGCAACGGGCAGACTGTCAACACTGGCAGACTGGAGGCCTCTGAGAACAGGCGGGCTGCTGAGCAGCGACGACTTGCGCATGCCAGGCGACAGCGGGATCGAGCTGTTTCGTGTGGGACTGCGCTGCGGGCTTGAAACCGATGCTTGCGGCGGCCGTGGCAGGCGTGTGGCAGACGAGACGGATGGGCCGCAGGCTCTGCAGTGCTGTGCTGTTGCTGCTGCTGCTGCTGTTGCTGCTGTTTCCGACAGGGCCGGCAGGGCCGACGGGACCGTAGCCAACAAACGGCCGGCGATGGCTGTCTGTCTTGGCCTGCACCGAAGCGTACAGCGACGCAGCAGACGAAATGCGGCGGCGCACAATGTGGGCGGCGTCGGGCAGCGAGGGGCTGCTGGATGCTCGCTGGCGGCCGGTGGCGGACGACGCCGTCTGTGGCCGCAGCAGAGAGGCTGTGGACGGCGAGCGGCCGCCCAAGGCTGTCGCAGAGGCAGAGGCCGTCGCAGAGGCCGCAGCGCTTGAACGGCGGGCCGCCGAGCCAGCAGACGGCAGCGACACGGCAGGCGAGCTGAGCGACCTGTGCGAGTAGATGTAGTTTGCGTAGTGCGAGTGGCCGTGGCCGTGGCCACCGCCGAGGGACGACGCAGACGCAGACGCAGACGCAGACGCCGCAAGGGCAGCGGCCTCTTTGCGTCGGTTGCAGGCCACGCAGCCGCTGCGTGTGCGCGGGGCAGAGAACGGGATGCCTGCGCCAGCCGCCGCCGCCGACGACGACGTGCTCACGACGCTCGACGAGCGGCTGCGGTGCGTGATGCCGCTGGCGACGCTGGCGATGCTGGCGCTGGACTGAGGCCGATGGAGCGTGTGCTCGTGGGTGTCTCGTGCTGCGGCTGGTCCTGCGGCTGGTCCTGCGGCTGGTCCAGCTGGTCTTCCAGTCGGTCGGACATGGCAGCGGCGTTTGTGGGCAAGTCTGACAGCAAAACTCCGGACAAGGTGCGCCGCATTGTGCACGAGCTGCGTGTCGCTGCGAATGGGTGTGCCGTGTGTGATATGGCCTATACACGAGCCTGTCCTGCCTCTGGTGGTGGTCCATCAGTGTCATACCACAAAGTGCCATGCGCCGCTTGGATGTGATATGACATGATGCCGTGCACAACAGTGTGATATGACAATCCGTCATACGACCAGCCGCAAGTATAAAGACCCCCGTAGCTGCCCGTCTTTCAGCTCCACATCAAGCCCACATCCCAGCAGCCCAATCATGACCATCAAAGTGTCAACGTCCTCCTTGTCGGCGAAACTGGTGCTGGCAAGACCACCCTCATCAAAGCAATTCATGACTATGCCGGCGTTAGAATCATGCCACCTTGCTCAAGATCGGCGATGGCAACTCATTGACCACCCAGACGTGCACCCAGCACTCGATCCTCATCCACCCAAAGACTGCACTCCTCGGCAACAACGACGAGAGGATGGACGTTGACTCGCTGCTTGCCCAGCTCCTGACGGACGCCAAGGGAAAACTGAGGACTTCAACCTGACGTTGACGAGCATGCCAGGATGAGCGTCGAAGATCTCCCCTTCAACCTCGTTGGCACGGATGGCAAGGAGCCGTTCATCCTCAACATGCAAGTGGCATCCTGCCATGCTGTGATAGCACACTGTGGAGCATCTTGCTGACATTTGCGCCATCTGCAACCATGCATCCACATCCATGCAACCATGCACAGTATCGACACGCCTGGCTGCAATGACAGCGAGGCACTGAGCAATCCCATGATGGACGCCAAGCATCTCGCCGGCATTGCGCGCGCTCTGAACAACGCTGTCACCATCCACGCGGTCGTGTTTGTCATGCGGTCGACAGGCGTGCTGAACGCGGCATGCAGGCTTCGATCGGCGGCTTCCTCGACAACTTTTCTGGCGTCACCGAAAATGTCATTGTCATGCACACCGGCTTTGACGCTGCCAATCACATCAAGGCGTGCTATAAAGCGGACCGTCCCGTCTCGTTCAGGCCAGCGAAGCACTCGGGTCGCATTGATGCTGTCAACAGCAATCTGCTGCAGCGTGGCAACCGCAACATCATGCGACTCATATGGCATCGACAGTCCCAAGGTGCGCATCCCAGCCAAGATCGACTGCCCTCTGGTCCACGCCGTGGCATTTGATGCCATCAACTCGCTGCTCAAGCAGATCACGCGCACGGTGGCAACGGCAAGGCTGTCAGCCTGATCACCATCATCAAGCCAAAGGCGGTGGCGGATTTGGACGACAATTTCGTCCAAGCTCGAGTCCAAGATCGCCTCGCTCGATCTTCAGGCTGTACAGGCGAATGCGAAGCTCATCATCAACCAACGCCAAGTCCAGGAGGCCATCGATCAGATTGCTGCCCTCAACAGCAAGATCAAGGATGGCGAGCCGAGCTTGCTCAACTTGACACGAACGATCTGATCCCCGTTGGCGCGATTCCTGGGATGAGCTTGGCATACTAGATCCCGCACCAGCACCATGACCATCCACTCGGACCACCAGATTAACGAGATCAAGCAGGACATCTCCGAGCACAACTGGGTCGATGGCGAAAGCCGCACAACGTACTCGTACACTTTGACATTGCGAGCCCAAAAGTTCTGTGGCTTCCATTCATCCGTGTACGCGTACTCGTACGCCAAGACCGTCAACAAGGACAAGATCGCGGGTATCCGCAAGGACATTGACAGCTGGAAGAGCGAGCTCGTGCTTGCCAACAAGCTCTTGGGCAATCTCACAAAGGGCGACCCAAGTGGCGGAGTGGACTTTGATCGTCTCAAAAAGGATAAGGAGGCCATCCTGCACGCCAAGACTCTCATCACCGACAAGGCAATCCATCTCGACATCCTCGAGCTCGTCATTGACAAGTACGAGGAGATTGCCAAGGACTCTTCCCTGCCGAAGCCCGTTGATGATCTCGTCGACATCTACTTGACCTGCGACCAGGGCTTCTTTGTGATCAAGCATGCGGAAGCCACCACGATGGCATGAACTTGTTTGACTACAACAACGGCGTGTCCGTTGCGGCGTTCCGCCACAAGAGCAAGGCCGAGGAGTACTATAAGGAGCTTCCTGGCCGTGTCCCCAGGATCCTGACTGATCGCCGCACCATCCTGCGTCTCAACTCCCGACAACGGCGGCGCGATTCAAGCGCAGCACGGCTGTGAGACTCCGTGCTGCGGCTGTCTCTGTCAAGTGAGAAGAGTCGCAGTTGCCATCTGTCTATTGTGTGTCCGCGATTGAATGAACCACTCTTGGACTGTGGATGTAAGCTCTGGTGTCGAGATCACAGGCTCCAATGGTGTCAAGGGCCATGACAAGTACCTGTCGCTTGGTTGTATCGTTGGTTTGGGCATGAGCGAGACGGAGCTTGCAGCTGCGGCCTGGACCAACACCATGCGGCTCTTTTCCCCAACAGGACGAATCAACGCTCGCATCGCTGCTTTATCGTGTCAGTCTGTCGCTGTCCTGCCTGTCGCTGTTTGTCGCGCTGGCCCGCGCCACCGATCTTTCCCGAGCAGCCAACAAGCCACAACAAACCAACCGCCAGGCAGCCAACGACGGACGCCAGACCCAGTACATACGCACAGACAACCGCACCAGCACATAGCCCACACAGTCCACACAGTCCACGCACACACACATAGCCAGACAACCCGTACAGACCGCACAGAATGCTCAGCGCCATCTTTGTCTTCAACGCCAAGGGCGACGTTCTCATATCCCGCATGTACCGCACAGACGTCAAGTGAGTACGCCAGCCCGCCCGCTCGCCTTTCATCCCCACTCCACACACACTCACACACACCGCACACACCTAAACCTGCACGGCACGCTGCATCCAGACGCTCCGCATCTGACCTCTTCCGCATCCACGTCATCTCGTCGACCGACGTGCGCTCGCCCATCCTGTCGCTCGCCAACATGACTTCTTCCACGTCAAGCACGAGAACATCTTCCTCGTCGCCGTGTCGCGCACGAACCCAAACACGGCAACCGTGTACGAGTTCCTGTACAAGATCGTGCGTCTGGGCAAGGCGTACTTTGGCAAGCTCAACGAAGAGGCCGTCAAGAGCAATTTCACGCTCATTTACGAGCTGCTTGATGGTATGTGAGAGAGAGCGTGTCTGTATGCTGTGCGAGAGAGGATGCCGCTGGATTGCGGTTTAACGTGGCCGGGAAGCGGACGAGGGGGGCTGACAAGAAGCGACAGAGATCTGCGATTTTGGGTTCCCGCAGAACACCGAGGCCGAGACGCTGAAGCAGTACATTACTACCGAGGGCATCGAGTCTGAGCGTGCGCTTGTGAGTGCCGAGTCGTGCCGTGCCGTTTGCATACCGTGTCTGCACTGACGAGGCCCATGGGTCCGACTGGCGTGTGGTGGAAAGGACGAGGGATCGCGTATCGCCATCCAAGCGACGGGTGCCGTGTCGTGGCGTCGGCCCGACATCAAGTACCGCAAGAACGAGGCGTTTGTGGATGTCATTGAGAGCATCAACCTGATCATGAGCGCCAAGGGTGCGGTGGTTTCTGTCGTCATTTTTGGGCATGCATGTGGACGGCGCTGACGGCTTGGCATGCGTCTGCGTGGCAGGCACGGTGCTCAGGTCGGACGTGTCGGCGCAGATTGTCATGCGCGCGTATCTGTCGGGCATGCCCGAGTGCAAGATTGGTCTGAATGACAAGGTGCTCCTAGACAAGGAAGGCAAGAACACGTCTGGCCCGTCGCGCACAGGGTCTGGCCGCAACGCGCTTGCTGTCGAGCTGGACGACTGCCAGTTCCACCAGTGTGTCAAGCTCGGCCGGTTTGACTCTGACCGCACCATCAACTTTATCCCACCGGACGGCGAGTTTGAGCTCATGAGGTTTGTGCGGCGTCTGTCGGTTTGACAACGTCTGCCTCGCACGCGCTGAATGCCGTGGCTGGCCGCTGCAGATACCGCACCACGGAAAACATTTCGCTGCCCTTCAAGGTGCATGCCGTGGTCAACGAGCTCTCTGCGACGCGCGTCGAGTTCCGCATTGCGGTGCGGTCGCAGTTCTCGTCGCGTGTGTACGCGCAGAACATTGTCGTCAAGATCCCCACGCCGCTCAACACGGCGTCCACCAAGATTGTGGTGTCTGCGGGCCGCGCCAAGTACAACGGATCAGAGAACTCGATCGTGTGGAAGTGAGCCACCGTGACCTGCCACTCTGTCGCATGCACAACCACTCACATGGGCTCACATGGGCTCACATGGGCTCACATGGGCTCACATGGGCTCACATGGGCTCACATGGGCGACTCTGACTCTTGCTGGGCTGCGACTAGGATCGCACGGTTCCAGGGCCAGGAGGAGCTGCTCATCTCTGCCGAGGCCGAGCTCACGTCAACAACGGTCAAGAAGACGTGGTCGCGGCCGCCCATCTCGCTCGACTTCCAGGTGCTCATGTTCACGGCGTCGGGCCTCATGGTGCGGTTCCTCAAGATCTTTGAGAAGAGCAACTACCAGAGCGTCAAGTGGGTGCGGTACATGACCAAGGCGGGGTCGTACCAGATCCGGGTGGGTTCCCATGGACGGGATGCGTTGGTGACTCACTGACTGACTCGCTCTTTGCAGTTCTGAAAAGAGGAAGCGGCAGAGGAGAAGGTGGAGAGGGAGGAAGCAGAAGGAGGAAGCGGCGGCGGAGAAGGGGTTGGAGAAGTCATTCACATTGAAGACGGTCACGTGACTTGAGAGGCGTGGTGCATAATGGCGCGGTGGGGCAAGGTTCCTCGCACAGACAAACACATGTGGGTGCCAGACGCATGCCGAGAGACGCACCAGAAGAAGGAGCACTATAAGACGAGGCTCTACAATAGGGAGCACTATAAGAACAAGACCAACTGACACGCCATGCCACGGCCAGACCGCAATGGGTGCTGCATTCTCGTCGGACAAGAAGGAGCTGCGCATGGTCATCATGGGCCCGCCTGGTGCGTCTGGCCTGCCGCCTGTGTTCCGCCTGCGTGCCTGGCTGCCCGTTGCTAACGCTGTTCTGCTTCTGCTGCTATGGCTGCTATGGCTGCTATGGCTGCTGCCGTTCTGCCGCTCTGCTCTTGCTTGTGGTCGCCGTCTGTGCGCTCTGCCTGCCCGCCTACTTGGCTGGCTGCCTTCCTGCCTGCTCGTGCGGCGCTGTTGACGATGCTGATGCTGCCTGTGCGGCGATCACCTTGCCGCGGGCGGCTGTCCGTGCACAACGACAACGACGACGACAACGACAACGACGACAACGACAACAGGCGCTGGCAAGGGCACCCAGGCGCCTCGCATCAAGGACACCTACTGCGTGTGCCACCTGGCTACCGGCGACATGCTGCGCGAGGCTGTCCGTGCTGGCACCGAGGTGCGTCGAGCCCTTTGCTGTTCCCGCCGCACTGCACTTTACTCGCACGCCTTCACGCACGCACGGCTGACTAACGGATATCGCGCGCTCACGTGTGCGCCTGCACGTGCACGGCATGTCCCTTACAACAACAGCTCGGCAAGAAGGCCAAGACGATCATGGATGCCGGCGGTCTGGTGTCCGACGAGATCATGGTTGGCCTCATCAAGGACAACCTGGACTCGAACCCCGAGTGCAAGAACGGCTTCATCCTCGACGGCTTCCCGCGCACCGTGCCGCAGGCCGAGAAGCTCGATGCCATGCTGTTCGCCAAGGGCCAGAAGATGGACACGGCGGTCGAGCTTGTCATTGACGACTCGCTGCTCGTGTCGCGCATCACCGGCCGTCTGATCCACCCGGCCAGGTACGGCCCCCCTTTCTGCCATATCTCTCTCTCTCTCGTTTGCTGTCTGCAGTGGTGGACATCCGCGTGCGCGACCATGCGACTGACACGCCTGCAATAGTGGCCGCTCGTACCACAAGGAATTCAACCCGCCCAAGGTGGCTGGCAAGGACGACATCACGGGCGAGCCGCTCATCCAGCGGTCGGACGACAACGCCAACACGCTCAAGGCGCGACTGGCGTCGTACCACAAGCAGACGGCGCCTGTGGCCGATTACTACAAGCGTCAGGGCATCTGGCGCGGCGTGGATGCTGCCCAGTCGCCTGCCGTTGTGTGGGCATCGCTCGAGGCTATTTTCGCCAAGCTCAACTAAACCGCCTTTTCCAGTCTCCGTTTCCCGTGTCCAGCTTGGACTCGGAAGGGATAGGCCCTGTCTGTCCGTTCGCACGTCGGCCAATAAACGTGTCGGTGGGACTTTAACGCTCGGCGCGGTGTTTTCTTGTTGCCCTGTTGTCTAGTTTTCTTGCGTCCTGGCTTGGGCGATCGCGACCGACGAGACATGAGCGCGTCGAGTGCGAGCACGGCAGGACAGCCCACGGCGACGGCGACGGCGACGGCCAGCCCGACGCCCGCACCCGCGACACCGCCGTGGACACAGTCCAACTACACGGTCCTCCTCCTCATCGCCATTGTGCCCGTCGTCCTCATTCTCTCCATGTTCGCCATGGGCGTCGTGACGACGCTCGACTGCCGTCGCGCCGGCAGTCGCGACCCGTGCTGCGCGCTCTGCTCTTGGTGTCGACGGTCGCGCGGGCCGGCTCCTGCCCCGCTGGCATCAACCGGCCGCAGCCATCGCAGTGGGCGTATCCGCGATTCCAACGAGAGCATGAGCGGCAGTGGCGGCAGTGGCAGCAGTCGCGATGTCGGCGGGCATCACCGTCATGCCCATGGCCGCACCCACTCGCATTCGCATGGTCACTCGCACTCGCACTCGCACGGTGGCCATCCGGTGCGCCGCTCGGACACGAGCCTGTCGGTGCGACATGGACAGGGTCAGGGACAGGGACAAGGTCAGGGTCAGGGATACGAACGCGTGCATGCATTTGAATCTCCCGGCGAGCCGGTCCCGGGCACGTCCCAGCTGCCGCACATTGCGGTCCAGGTGTCGGCCGACGCGTGCGAGCCTGCGTCGCCCAAAGACGTTGAAGAGATCCAAGCGTAGGTTGTAGATATATTCAAGCCAAGGCGCAAGATGGAGGATGGGCATGGATACGGTGATAGGGGAGGGCTGGCCGAGACGTTAGGGAGGGAGGGACGGAGGGAGGGAGAAAGGGATCAGTATTCCTGGTAAAAGAGCTGGATGTCGGCTCCCGACTTCCAGATGTGGTGTTTGGTGGTCGCCAGTGTCGTGCGCGGCGACAGCACCTGCGGCGTCAGCGGGACGGGTCGAGTGTGTACGTCGCGCCGAATGCGTGTAAGTGTGTGACTATGCGTGCATGCGTGTGTGTGTGTGTGAGAGTGGACGGCAGCTTACCTTGTCATTGCACCAGATACGGATACGCTGCCCGGCTGAAGATGGCGCAAGCAGCGGCGATCCCGGCACGGCGGGGACGGGTGTAGGCAGAGTCGGCGACGAGGCTGGCGATGGCGCAACCAGACACGTGGCGTCCACGTTCAGCCCCAGCCGGTCGCCCACGTACGCAATGACTTTCTTGATGCGCAGCATGCGGTTGGCGTTGAGCCGCGCGTTGTTGGCTGGCATGGTCGGCAGCCGCGAGTCTGGATGCGGCTGCACAACAAACGCCAGCTTGGCCGGATCCTTGGGCGGCGGTGTTCCCTGTCGAGTGCCGCGTCAGCCCAACGCTGCTCGCAGCCGTTTCCAGCAAAAGCACGGCAAGGAGACGGGAGAGCCTCTCACCTGTACAATCCAGTCAAACAACCATGGAGGCACAATCTCCTCGAGGTTGCGCACGGTCGCGGGGACGCCCAACGACCCAGACGTGCTGCGGAACACGTCCATGTACGTCGACGCCTCCGCCGACTCTTCGTACGAGATGATGAGCGGCACGGTCGGCGGCAGGCGGATCAGCGGCGTCTCGTCATAGTTGATTTTGCGGGCCTCTTCCTGCTGTGGTTGCGGGCCCTATTGCACATATCAAAATAGACATGCATTCATACACGCGCATGAGCGTGGACGTGTTAGCTGAGTGCGGGTTGCGTCATTGCCAGGCCAAACGCGAGTCGCCAGCACGCACCGGTTGTTGGTGAGCTGTTTGGGCAGTTACCGAAGTGGTCTGCGGCTGGGCAGTGGCAGTGGCAGTGACGGCGGTGGTGGTGGTGGCGGCGGTGGCGGCTGGCAATGCCGTGCCGGGACCACTATTCGACGTGCTGGATGGTACAGGAGGAAGAGCAGGCGGGGCATGGGCAGGACCGGCAGCTGGCGCGACAGCCGATCCCTCCTTGCTGCCCGTTAACGCAGACAGCAGCCCGGCTGCCGACACACTCCATTTGCGTCGTTTGGCGCCGTCTGTTCCCGGCGCGCTGCCTGCAGCGTCCTGTGCACCAACACCTGGCGCGCCACCACCACTGATGCCACCGGCAGCAGCAGCGTCGTTGCTGCCCGCGTTGTTCTCATCGCTCCACCCGCTGCGGCTACTGCTGCCTGTCATGGTCCTCCGGCGCATCTTGAACCTGTCCATAAACGAGTTGGATCGCTCTGCTGCCTGCATTGCCGCCATCGCAGCGTTTGCACCCCTCCAGGCCCACCGACGATTGTTGCTGCTGTTGTTGATGTGGTTGTTGTTGATGTTGATGTGACAGTGGTGGCCACGCGGACTGGCACTGGCGTGGTGATTGCAGGTGATGGCACAGCCAACACTGACGGCGTGGGCGGCGAGACGACGGGCGGGAGCACTGGCGATCCGATACCAGCGCTGCCAACATCCCCATGCTCGAGATGTGCAGAAAGCGGCCGTGGGATCGACGGCTGTGTCATGGCAGGCACAGCCCCAGTCGAAGAGTCAGAGGGCGGCGACACGGACACGGGCCGGAATGGCGACGATGTGGGCGACGAGTTTGGCGATCCGGCCGGCGACGGTGTCAGCGCAAGCATCGACGGCACAGTCAGCATCCCCTGCGCGTCGCGTGTGCTCGACATATCTGGGAATCCGAGCGTGGAGGTGGGGATGGCCGGACTGGCTGGCGGCAGCACATCGCCATCGGTCGACAGCGACTCGGCGGATGAGGAGCCAGACCGTGTCGGCGAGTCTGGTGCTGGCGTCGAGAGCGGTGCTGCCAGCGACGGCGGCGGCGGCTGGGTCTCATCCGTCTCGCCGATGGGAGCAAACTGTGACTGCGACATGGCAGACGAAAACAGGCTCGTCGCTGTAAAGGACCCCAGCGAGGTCTTGAACACAGAGACAGCCATGCTCCCGCCAAGGTCCAGCGCGCCGATCCCGCGTCCGCCGGGCACTCCATTCCCACCACCGCCACCGCCCTGACCACCTGCTGAGCTGGGCGACGGCTCGGGCACCACGCCGTTCACTACATCCGCTATGCTCGCGTCGCGGGGAAACACGGCAGACAGGTATCCGACAAGCAGATACGTCAGCACCCATCTGGCCAGGTTGACACGCTGGTCATCGCTCGCGGGGGCAACGTCCAGCCCCAGATCCTCATGGTACACTTCGCCGTCATAGCACTGGCCCTCGACAAGATGGACAGTGATCACGCCGCTCTTGGTATCAATCGCGCACCAGTTGGACACCCATTCTGTCGTGTTCTCTGCTTCGACGACTGCTTCGAACGTTGTGTTGAGCACGGACGACAACGAGCCGCCGAGGCCGCTCTGTCCAGCAGCAGGCGACGCCGTCTGCGTTGTGGGTGACGGTGCGTATTCCCGCAACTTGATGCACCGGATAATGTCCCACACGGTGATGGTGCCCGACGTGTCAGCCGTCACCACATGGCGCCGGTTGTTGAGCAAGGTATGTTTGATGATGGCGGGTGCGCCGGGTATGCGGTCGACGGGACTCGTCCACACGGGTATGAGCGGGTTTCCTTCGCCGCTCTCGTCATCCTCCACCGCGCTGCTGCTACTGCTGCCACCCCACTGCTCATGGCGTTGGGTCCTGCGTCGCCTGCTGCTGGCTGCATGGACTGTGCCGACGCGTCCACGGAGAGCGACGACGCCAGGTGCGAGTGCGTGGACGCGGCATCGTCCAGCTGCGACGTTGGCGTCTGCCGCGTGAGCGACGATTTGGGGATAATGATGCCGCCGGCAGCACCTGCAGTCGACACGGACGTTGTCGCCGCGACGGGCACGTCCCGCCAGCGGTTGACGTGCGAGCTGGGCGTGGCCGTCCACACGTACAAGTCGTCGATGCCCGCAATCCGGAACACGGGCCCGCTTTCTCGGCAGACGGCGACGCTCTCGGCGATCTCGTCGGCCGTGTCGACGCCGAGAATGGTGGGCACTGGCTCGGATGCAGCCGCGGATGCAGACGCGGGCAGGACACTGCCAAACGGCCGCACGCGAGATGTCTTGGTGACGAGGCCGTCCCTGCAGCCTGCCCAGAACGTCTCGAGCCGCGGACACCCGGACGCCAGACACCAGACCGGCGCCTCGAAATGCGCGTAGGTCGTCCAGCAGCGGGCCATGGCGACGGACCACAGCTTGACGGTCGAGTCTGAGGATGCGGACAGCACCCACCGCCCATCGTCGCTCACGAGCAGGTCACGGATGTTGTCGGCGTGGCCTTGCAGACGCATGATGGGGCTGTTGGGCGGACACAGGGGGTCCCACAAGCGCACGATTTTCTCGGGCGATCCGGATGCAAGCATCGAGCCCGTCTTGTTGGACGCGAGAGAGTAGACGGAGCCGCTTGGCGACTCCAAGCTCGCAATCACGGCTGTCGTTGCAGAGGAGGGCGTCGTCAGTAGCAGCACGGCGCAGAGCGAGGATATTGGCAGAGTGCTCGCGACTCACATTTGGGCTTGTCGCGCGTCTCGTTGATGTCCCACACCAGGATCTTGCGATCGAGACCGCCGATGCGACAGCGTCTCGGCCCACGCTAGTCACTCGCTTCACATAGTCTGAGTGGTGGCCGATCTTGACCGGTGTAGCGCTGCCGGTACTGTCGCCGCCGTCAGCACGCGTTGCGGTATCCCACAAGAACAGGATCCGGTCCGACGACGCGGACACGAGCCGCGTGTTGTCAGCGACCAGCAGGATGTCGTTGACCCAGTCGGAATGGTACGCAAACGACTTGCGGAAGGTGGGCGTGATGACGGGCGGGGCGGACGCCAGGATGCGTGCGTTGTGAGCGGCGATGCGGTCGAGCGTCAGCGACGAGAGCGATCGGCCGATCGGCGGGGTGTCTGGGGCGAACGAGACGATGCGGCGCGGGGGATGCGGCGCGGCGTCTTGGTGCGCGAGCGAGGGGCGAGCAGACGAGCGCGGTGATGCAGCCGGCATGTCGCTGTGTGTGTCTGCAGTTGGAGATTGCGGTTGGACGCGCACGTCGGATGCGGCATCGGCGGGCAGATTGGCGGCAAGGGCCGCCGGGGAGCGAGCAGCAGCCTCGGACAGAAAGGCGGGCTCGCTGCTGGTGGACGTGGTGGACGTGGTGGATGTGGTGGGTGTGGTGCCGTGGTTGTGGTTGTGGTTGTGGTTGTGGTTGTGGTGGTTGGCAGGCGGCAGCAGCAGCAGGTCCCAGGCGTTGATGACGGCAATCACGGCCGGCCGTGTACAGGACGTTGTTGGCGTTGTGGTCGTTGTTGTGGTTGGTGGTGGTGGTGGTGGTGGTGGTGGTGAGCGAAGGCGAGAGCGAAGGCGAGAGCGCCAGGGCCAGCGCGGTGATGCCGCCGGTGTGCAGCGGGCTGCCGGCCGAGCCGCTGACGACGTACGACACACGCGACCTGCTGCGGCCCATGCGGCTGAGTGTTGGCGTTGGTCGAGCGGGCGTTACGGAAACCAAAAGCGCGCACTTGCGCACTTGTACCAACAACCACAACCACAACCACAACAACCGCCAGATGCAGACGCTGAGCGCCCCGCACGGCCTGGCCGCACAGCGCCTCGACTACGACCTGCTGCTGCGTGCGCCGTCGCGGCTCAATCCCGTCGGCGACCGAGAGCTGCTGCTGCGTGGTGCGTGCTGCTGCTGCTGCCGTGTGGTGCGTGTGTGTGTGCGTGTGTGTCTGACCATGTCTGTGTGTGTGTTGGTGTGTGTGTGTGCACTGACTGCCTGCCCTCGGCCTGCCCCTCGGCCGCCCGCCCTGCCCGTCCAACACCACCACACACGACCCACCGCACAACGACCCGCCTGCCCGCCAGGCCTGCGCCTGCAGCGGATCGAGAATCTCGCCCTCACAAAGGTTTGGCTGCTGCTGCTGCCACGCCCGACTGGCACAAACACGCCCGACTGGCACAACACGCCCCGACTCGCTGCTGACACGCTGCGCTGCCTGCAACGCAGGACCAGAACGACACGCTCGACCTGACCGACAACGACATCCGCCGCCTCGACAGCTTCCCGCTGATGCGCCGCCTCAAGGCCCTGCTGCTGGCAAACAACCGCATCGCCCGCATCGACCCCGACCTGCACAAGTACACGCCCGCCCCTGCGCGTGCTCATCCTGTCCAACAACCAGCTGGCCCGATCTGGCAGACCTCGACCCGCTCATGGGCCTGGAGCATCTCGAGACCCTCTCGCTCATCGACAATCCCGTCGCCCTCAAGAAGCACTACCGCGCATACGTCCTGCACCGCTGCCCCTCGGTGCGCATCCTCGACTTTCGCCGTGTGCGCGAGCAGGTCTGTCTCGCTGGAGTTCCCCTCGCGTCTCGCCTTTTTACATGCACCCGCCCCGTCTGTGCACCGGCCTGGCCGATCACTGACTCGCCGTCTGGCTTTCGCCACGCCGACAGGAACGCCTCGAGGCAGCCGCCCTGTTCTCGGGCGAGAAAGGCATGGCGCTCGTCAACTCGCTCTCGTCTGCTTCCACCGCAAAAAAGAGCACGACCTTTTGAGCCCGGCCAGGACATTATCGTGGACACGGACAAGCTGCCGCCCAAAAAGGCGCCGTCGCGCCACGTCCGGGCCCACGCCTGAAAGAGGCGGAGCGCATCCGCGTGGCCATCCGCAATGCATCAACGCTCGACGAGATCGCAAAGCTGGAACGTCTGCCTGCAGGGCGGCGTCGTTCCGTCCAGATGAGAGACTCGACTCGTCTGTTGCTCGTCTGTTGCAATGAATCTCCTTGCTGGCCGTTGGATTCCGTCTGGCAGCGTGTCTTGTGCCTTATGGATCGCCCACTGCGATGCATGCCGCGAGTTTCTGCCACAGCCAAACTGGACTCGTCAGCCAAAAGTGCCGAAATTCCATCTTGGCGTGTTACTCTACGAGATACCAAATGGGCAGACGCCAAGGTCGTTTGCACAGGTTGCTGCCGGCCAGACTCTGCGCTGTACGCCAACACCACGCCGTTCAGAGTGCTGGAGCGCACGCTCAAGAGACGCAACCCCGCCGCCTGACCTGGCTGCCCTCACACTGCCCATCGGCGATGCTGGTGCTGGTGCGGGCCGCAGCGACATTGCAGCAGTGGACCTGTCGCCGCCGCTCGCATTCATGCCAACACCAGCAGGCGGGGGCAGCGTCGACGACAACGGTGCACACACTGCCGGCCTTCCCTGGCCTGTACATTGTCAAGAATGCCATCCCGCCATCCATACAACGGCAGCTGGTGCGAGAGTCGCTGTCCGAGTACGCCAAGCCGCCCAACCTGTCGAACCTGGACGCACACTTTCATCTGCCTCCACAGGGTCTGTGGCATGCATACCAGCAGTCGCAGCAGTCGCAGAAACAGGACGGCGCATCTGCAGAAGAGCCAGTCATGCTTCAACGCAGACTGATCCACAGCAGCAATACACCAGTCAGCAGTGATACGGAGCCATACAGCAACGACGACGCACATGGCAAGCCACGGCAAGAGCGATAGCAGCAGCACAGCCCTGCTGATAGATCCGCCAACAGACGCCATGAGATCGACCGAGCCAGTGGCCGGCAACAGCTGCCATGATGCGTCTGCGATGGATCACGCTCGGGATACCAGTACAACTGGACGACCAAGTCGTACTTTCTGGACCGCCGACCGCCCTTCCCATCCCTCATTGCATCCATGACCCATGCTGTGGTGGCCTTTCTCGCACCGCTCACCGGATACGCAGCCAACCGATGGCGACCAGAGGCAGGCATCGTCAACCTGTACCATCCCGGCGACCTCTCTCATGGCGCACCAGGACCGCAGCGAGATCGACATGGACAGCCCGCTTGTCAGTTTCTCTGTCGGGCTGGACGGCGTGCTGCTGTTTGGACGCGAGACTCGCGACGAGATGCCCGTGGGACTGCTGCTGCAGAGTGGCGATGTGCTCGTGATGGCTGGGCCTGCACGGCGGGCATTTCACGGCGTGCCGCTTGTTGTGGGATGGGACAGCGCCTGCGTATCTGGCTGACGACCGCAGGAGCAGATGGCGATAGGTGGGCCGAGTATGGGGCGGTTCATGGCACACACGCGGCTGAATGTGAATGTGCGGCAGGTGCTTCCCATGGCTGCTGCTGCTGCTCAGTCTGTTGATCCGTCATCTAGCTGCTCGCAATGAACGCCGTGCACCACTCGGATGGCGAGAAATGATGCCATCTCAACCAGATCAGCGTGTTGGTCGGTGTTGGTGCCTTTGGCGATGCTGTGGATGGCTGGTGTCGTGGACCACGACAAAGGCACAGCTGCAGACGACGGAATGTCAGAGGTTTCTGATGACATGGTGGACACGCAGGAGTGAGAAGGGGGCGGAAGGGGGTCGTGCGCATGGGGCAGTCACCGCGTGGGTCGCGGGGCAGGGAAGCAGGAGTGCAGTGCAAGAGGGCGAGTGGCGTTGGGCTTTCCCCAAGCCAACCCATCATCAACTGTATCCGTCGTACTGCTGGAGTAGCTCGATGCTGACTCCACTGTAACCAAGCTCCTTG